>SEYY01018960.1:0-30000 GCA_009176605.1 Armadillidium nasatum | reverse complement strand
TATTTCACATTTTTTTACACTATTCTTACTCAATCGCGAAATTTATTTTCCTCCAAATTGGAGAAATATATCTCACAAAAAGAGACGCTGCTAAACGTACGATGTCTTTCAACATATTAAAAAACTAATAATTACGTACTTATTAAAATTGTTTTTTTTTTTTATTTCCTAATTTTTCTTCATCAAAATTCTTCAAGGATTCCAAAAAAGTTATCCTTTTTAATGTGTTTTGTAGTTTTTAAAAATATTTAAGGATGCTAAAGTGCAGTCTGGCATTATATATATATATATATATATATATATATATATATATATATATATATATATATATATATATATATATATATATATATATATATATATATATATATATATATATATATATATATATATATATATATATATATATATATATATATATATATATATATATATATATATATATATATATATATATATATATATATATATATATATATATATATATATATATATATATATATATATATATATATATATATATATATTAAATCTCATCCCTGTTTTAATAGCCAAGTATATAAAACGAATTATTATTATGATAGCAAATACGAAACCCTTTCTTTCTTAATCGCTCCCTTTAACCAAAGGTCTTCCTCTTTCTTCTCTCTGAGCTTCACCCCTTTTTTATGTTATCTTTTTACGATTCGGCTCATATTTGCTTCTGTTTGATGGTTAAACAGCGCCGACAGAAGAACTTGTAATGAGTGTTTACCCGCCTCTGTTTACTTGGTTGGTTTTCTGTAGAATTTCTTCTTTTTTATATAAATGTATTCCTTCATATATTTTTTACTGGAGGGGAGAAAGTAGGCTTTGATGTATATTAAAAAATTATATATATATATATATATATATATATATATATATATATAATATATATATATATATATATATATATATATATATATATATATATATATATATATATATATATATATATATATATATATATATATATATGAGTGATGGCATCCGCATCCGCATCCGCAGAGCATCTCATCAAAATTAACATCCCCATCCGCATCCGCACTTGCGAAAATTCACCATCACTCTCCGCACTTTCGAAAATTCAACATCCACATCCACACTTGACGAAAATTCTATATCCGCATCCGCAAATGAGAAAATATGACATGCGATCCATCACTAATTTTATATTATATATATATATATATATATATATATATATATATATATATATATATATATATATATATATATATATATATATATATATATATATATATATATATATATATATATATATATATATATATATTATATATATATATATATATATATTCCATTCAGAGATGGAATTTGTGAAAATACTTTCCCATTTTAATTTATTCCTAAAGTTCCAAGTAGAAAAAATATTAATTAACGAGTGTCTCACTAATATCTTCAGATCCACTCTTCATTTTCCTACTGTACCCGAACAAAAAATATACTTAAAACTTCTGTATATAGGATCACTTACATCTCAACTTTATAGAAATATTCTTACTGTAATTGAAGCTACATTTCCGTAGCGCCATTTCATTCTTATAAATTATAACTCTCTCTCAATTTATAGTTTCTTCAGACACAATGCTTCTCAGATCCTCATTAATTTATTTATTTAAGTGTACCAGCTGTAATGTAGCATATGTAGGTCAAACTGGTTTACAAATGTAAGTAAGGATTGATAAGCATAGAGGAGTTTCCTCTAGAACAGTCCATGCTCTTTGCTCTCCTGTACACTCTGCCATTAAAGATCATGGACATACTCATCCTTTTCCTACATTAAATTTCTCTGTTCTTCAATATGCATCTTCCCTTCTTGATCGTAGGATTTTGAAGTTTTATATATAAAAACTCATTGCTCATCTTTAAATGATGAAGCTTCTTCTATTGTCCTTTTAGAAACGGGGAGCGGACATTTTTGATGGAACATTTTGTTGGTTATTGTTTTTTTTTAAATAAATTTTTTAATTTTCACAACTGAAAGATGAAACTTGCTATATAAATATAATTGGGGACGATAGAGATTTATATGCATTCCTGTTTCTGTAGGGGTATGGTTTGGGAGAAAATCCACCAAAGCTTCAAATGGCCCCAGCTCAAAATTTGCTCAATAACTTTTTGAATTTTTTCGGGAAAGGTAGTTGGATGATGTAGAAACCTATTCCTATAAGGGTTGTTTTTTATTGAAACAATCCTTAATGATGTTTTCATGTTTAGAAATTTTTTACAAAATTTCTCACCCCAACTTCATATGACAAAACTTCAAAATTTGCTCAACACATTTTCTTCATTTTTTCAGAAAACTTAGGAGAATGATTTAGATATATTTTCATCTATATGTTGTTTATGATTGAAGCACCCCTTCATGGCATTTTCATGATTTTTAGGAATTTTGTTTTCAATAATTTTTGAAAAAAATCCATAAAAACCATGGAGAATTGTTTGAATCAAAAACAATCCTTAGATGAAAAGGTGTCTACATGATCCTCCTATCTTTTCTGAAAAATTAAAGAAAAGTTGTTGAACAAATTTTGAACTGGTGTCTTTTGAAGTTGGGGTGAGAAATTTTTCTTGAAAAAAAGCTCCCTTCAAATGATCCCAGTTCAAAATTTGCATAACAACTTTTTTTTTATTTTTATTAACATTCACAGTGTATTAAATGTGTATATGGAAACCCTTAGTATTGGCTTTAATCTTTCTAATTAGATTAAAGTACACTAGGAAAGAAGCTATCTCAACTATATATATATATATATATATATATATATATATATATATATATATATATATATATATATATATATATATATATATATATATATATATATATATATATATATATATATATATATATAAATTTTTTTTTTTTTTTTTAAAACCATTAAAAAAAAACGATAAAAAGCAAAAAGTAAAAGAAATTAAAACATTTTAACAAAATATATTAAAATTAAGTAAAAGGGTTAAAACGGCGCGAAACGTTTCGAAGCTTAAAGCTTCCTTGTTCAATCGCTAATGAAGAGAAATGAGCACTCACGACCAGCTGAAGACTAAAGAAAAGGGGCGGGGAATTCACACATTCAGACTAGTGATGGATCGGATGTCATTTTTCCTAATTTGCGGATGCGGATGTTGAATTTTCGAAAGTGCGGATGCGAATGCGGATGTGGATGTTGAATTTTAGAAAGTTCGGATGCGGATGCGGATGTTGAATTTTCGAAAAGTGCGGATGCGGATGCGGATTTTAATTTTGATGAGGATGCGGATGCGGATGTTAATTTTGATGAATATTTGAATGCGTATGCCATCACTAATATATATATATATATATATATATATATATATATATATATATATATATATATATATATATATATATATATATATATATATATATATATATATATATATATATATATATATATATATATATATATATATATATATATATATCATTATCACCTATCCTACTTTCGTGGGGTGGTGCCCGCCACAATTCCCTTACAAACATACCTATTCTAACCTTTCAACCCCTTTCACCACCGCCCTCCATCTCTCTCTGTCTCTACAAATCTTCTACCCTCTTCTAAACTCAAATTACTTCCATCAAAATCTCTCTCACTCCATCCATCCATCTCCACTTCGGCTTTCCCTTCCCCCTACCCCTATCCACATCGAATCTAAGTACCTTGCCCACCATTCTGTTCTCATTCATTCTACACGTAAGTCCAAACCATTTTAGCACACCCTCCTCCTCTCTCAATTACACCCTTCTTCCATTTATACATCTCCCTTATTCTTTCATTGTGGATTGTTCATAGCAATATTGGTTAAAGAAATTTGAGACGATAGTTAGAGGGTTGAGAGGGGTCCCCCCTTTTCGGCACAGGCTGAATAAGCGCACGTTTCCAGTAAGAAGGGAAGGTTGAAGTAGAAAGAAATAGACGAAATAGTTTACCAAGGAAGGGTGCAAGCTCCGAAGCATAAGTTTTGAGAACTACAGGAAGGATACCATTAGCACCGTGCGCCTTCCTAGTGTTAAGTTTTGAGGGAGCAGAAAAGAAGTCTTTAGAATATATATATATATATATATATATATATATATATATATATATATATATATATATATATATATATATATATATATATATATATATATATATATATATATATATATATTAGTGATGGATCGGATGTCATATTTTCTAATTTGCGGATGCGGATGTCGAATTTTGGAGAAGTGCGGATGCGGATGTTGAATTTTCGAAGATGCGGATGCGGATGTTGAATTTTCGAAAGTGCGGATGCGGATGCGGATGTTAATTTTTATGAGGATGCCATCACTAATTCAGACACACAAAAATAGGACCGGGCTCAATTTATAAGTTCACGAACAGTCCGACGTTCAACCAAAATGGACTTTAGGAAATTATAAGTGATATCATCCATGTCAAAAAATCCGGGGGAAGAATTAAAGTTTTGTATTAATTTTATAAAAAAAAAATTAATCATACGGTTAGCATTTTTCGCCTTGGAGAAGAAAACAAAGGAAGCATTGTCCCAGTCAATTGAGTGTTGTTGGGTAATATGAATAAAAATGGCATTACTGTGGTTAAATCTCCTCACGTCGGCTTTGTGTTGGGAAACACGAGTTGATAGAGTCTTTGATGTTTCCCAATGTATGACATGGGACAGGTCTTACAGGGATTCTATATACTCCCCCAGCTGCTTCTGTGGTTGTTGTATTGTTGAAAATCAAAGTACGTGACAATGTAATGTATTTCTCATAGGTGTCGGGGTCATCAAGCATATTTTCGGCTTTAAAAATATAATCTTGGTAATTCATAACAACAACTCCCGCACCTTATCCGCGCGTCGCAATATTATATCTTTGTTATTTTTTAAACTTTTCATGGCGTGTTTCAATCGACGGAGACATTGCGAATAATTAAATTGTAATTTTTTGGTTAATAATGGGACAACGGTCTTGTATTCACTAAAGGAAGATAAAATTTTGATTTTACTGTGGGAAGAAGGCCCGGGGGAAAAACCAATGCCAAGATTATATTTTTAAAGCCGAAATTATGCTTGATGACCCCGACACCTATGAAAAATTAATTAACAATCCCCTCAACTCCAAAACCTACTATTTTAAATATCACGTAAAAAGGTTACTTCCCGGTGATTTATTCAAACAATTGACTGTTCCTAATCCCTCCCTCCCATACTTTTATGGTATCCCCAAATTGCACAAACCCAACATCCCCTTACGTCCGATTATCGCATGTGGTGGTGATAATTTTTCAAAGTTGAATAGATGGCTAACAAAAATTTTATCTCCTTTACTTGGAATCATATCCACCTCTCATAAAAAAATACTATCCATTTAAAAAAAAAAATTGGGAGAGACATTCCTTCAAATCATATTATAGCCAGTTTCAAGGTAAAGAGCTTGTTTACCAGTGTTCCTATTCATGATTTTTTGGGTTTTCTTTCAGAGAGGCTAATAGAATTAGAAATACCCGTCCCCATTAATAACTTTATAAAATTAATTGAGATAAGTATGAAACAAAACGTATTTACATTTAATAATAATTATTATCGACAAATCTTGGGGACGGGAATGGGGACAGCCTGAGCCCGGTCATTGCCAATCTTTATAAGGAGTTTTTTGAGCGGAAATTGGTTGTGGACATTCCTCTATATAATGACATTTTTTCCTGGTATCGCTATGTTGACGACATTTTAGTTATAATCCCTAGACAATTTCCTATTCAGTAGTTTTTAACCCAAATGAATAATCTAGTTCAATCTATTAAATTTTCTCATGAATTACAGGAAAATAATGAAATTGCTTTTTTAGATCTGCTCATAATACAAAAGGACTCCGCCTTGTCATTTAAGATTTTTAGAAAACCTACCTCCCGAAATCAATTACTGCATTCTTTTTCAGAACACCCTGATTATATAAAACGGAATATTATTTACAACACTTTCTCCCGTTCACTAAATCTTACAGATCCGGTTTTCATGGATGATGAAATCGAATTCGTTTACCAACAGTTTCTGTCCCTAGGCTACACCCGGAATTACATTCAAAGACAATTCTATAAAGCCCGCGCGCGTTTCTATGGTAATAATATTTTGGAAACCCCGTAATCTCCCCACAAATATTATAGTCATTCCATATGCCAACTCTGTATCCGAACTGCGGTTTACCCTAAAACATATATTTAAAATTCATATTATATTTACTTTCCCCGATACATTGTCACGTACTTTGATTTTCAACAATACAACAACCACAGAAGCAGCTGGGGGAGTATATAGAATTCCC
Organism: Armadillidium nasatum; assembly: GCA_009176605.1. Taxonomy (NCBI): domain Eukaryota; kingdom Metazoa; phylum Arthropoda; class Malacostraca; order Isopoda; family Armadillidiidae; genus Armadillidium; species Armadillidium nasatum. The sequence continues at coordinate 23,621 of SEYY01018960.1, read as the reverse complement.
TGTAAGACCTGTCCCATGTCATACATTGGGGAAACATTAAAGACTCTATCAACTCGTGTTTCCCAACACAAAGCCGACGTGAGGAGATTTAACCACAGTAATGCCATTTTTATTCATATTACCCAACAACACTCAATTGACTGGGACAATGCTTCCTTTGTTTTCTTAATCCAAGGCGAAAAATGCTAACCGTATGATTGAGTCTTTTTTTATAAAATTAATACAAAACTTTAATTCTTCCCCCGGATTTTTTGACATGGATGATATCACTTATAATTTCCTAAAGTCCATTTTGGTTGAAAGTCGGACTGTTCGTGAACTTATAAATTGAGCCCGGTCCTATTTTTGTGTGTCTGAATGTGTGAAGTCCCCGCCCCTTTTCTTTAGTCTTCAGCTGGTCGTGAGTGCTCATTTCTCTTCATTCGCGATTGAACAAGGAAGCTTTAAGCTTCGAAACGTTTCGCGTCGTTTTAACCCTTTTACTTAATTTTAACATATTTTGTTAAAATGTTTTAATTTCTTTTACTTTTTGCTTTTTATCGTTTTATTTAATGGTTTTAAAGAGTTTAATATTCTTTTAGAGTGCGAGTGGGATTAGTGCTCTTTATTTTTTAATTATATATATATATATATATATATATATATATATATATATATATATATATATATATATATATATATATATATATATATATATATATATATATATATATATATATATATATATATATATCTATCTATATCTATATCCTCTCCCAGGAAGGGTTTTCACCCTGTCATTGGAACCAGCATCTTTCCCCATCTGCTTGAAGAAGTTCTCCCAGAGCCCTCCAAAAGATCAAGTTCTTCGGCTCGCCGGTCCCCATGCCGGTCCATGAGTCCTATCCAGACTCTTCAGGTAGGGTTTTCACCCTTTCAGTAGGACCAGCATCGTTCTCAAACTAACCTCCAAACACTCTCTCCCAAGGGTCTTCAAAAGATTGCGCTTCTCCGAGCAATGGTTCCCAATGCTGGTTCTGGAGTAGTTACAAGCCGTTGACAGAGAAATCACAAGGCCGGATGGCTAGTCCTGTCGTCCTTGCATTTAGTTCTCTTCCCATGATCCGATCCTGTCGTCGAATTTCAAACTCTTGTTTTTAAATTTTAAATTCTTATTGTTAAAGTTTAATTTTTCCTTAAATGCCGAAAGTTCAATATATTGAAAGATTTGTTGCTCCTCTTAAATTTTGATATATAATAATTTTATCGAAACTTATTTAATTTTTTTTTTAATGCAAAAATATTTTCAAAAATTCTAATTTTAAAATAAAATTTAGCTATTAGTTTTTCAAATTTTGTTCAATACTGTCTTCATGCATAAACCTTCTCTCTTCTTTTCTCTCCGCAGTCTTCTTTCTGATTCTTCTCGCTTTTCTTTTCCCATCTATCTTTAGGCACATCTACTCTCGACGACGGCCGAATCATATAAATATCATATGATATCATATGATATATATATATATATATATATATATATATATATATATATATATATATATATATATATATATATATATATATATATATATATATATATATATATATATATATATATATATATATATATATATATATTTCTTCTAAAGCTGAGCTCTTCGCTCAAACTTTTGCCTTTAACTCTTACTTAGACGATTCCGGAGCTATTCCTCCTCCTTCAACCCCCTCCAACTCATTTATGCCTAGAATTATAATTTCTTCTAAAGACGTTATTTCTGCTCTCTCTGAGCTTAATAATAAGAAGGCGTACGGTCCTGATGGTATTCCTCCTGTGGTTCTCAAAACTTGTGCTTCCAAGCTTGCACTCTGCCTTGGTAAACTATTTCGCCTTTGCCTTTCTACTTCGACTTTCCCTTCTTGCTGGAAACGAGCACTCATTCAGCCTGTGCCGAAGAAGGGGGATCCCTCTCAGCCCTCTAACTACCGTCCCATTTCTTTGACCTCCGTTCTCTCTAAAGTTTTCGAATCTATCCTTAACAGGAAGATTTGGAAACATCTCAATTCTTCTAATCTTATCTCTGATCGCCAGCATGGGTTTCGTAAGAAACGCTCTACTGGTGATCTTCTTTCCCTTCTCTCCGACTTTTGGTCCTCCGCTCTTCGGCATTTCGGTGAATTCTTTGCTGTCGCGCTAGACATATCGAAGCCTTCGATAGGGTTTGGCACAAAGCTTTGATTTCAAAACTCCCCTTTTTCGGTATCTATCCTTCACTCTGTGATCTTCTCTCTAATTTCCTTTCCGGTCGTTCTATAGCAGCTGTTGTAGACGGCCACCGTTCTTCCTTTAAACCTATTAACAGTGGTGTTCCTCAGGGTTCTGTCCTATCCCAACACTTTTTCTACTTTTCATTAATGATATTCTTTCTATTTCTTCATCTCCTATCCACTCCTACGCTGATGACTCCATACTTCATTACTCCTTTCAGTTTAAAAGACGTCCATCCCAACAACAGTTATTAGATTCGAGAAGGGTAGCCTTGGAGCAACTAACCTCTGATCTTTCACTTATTTCCAATTGGGGCAGAGAAAACATGGTTGTTTTCAATGCCTCAAAAACTCAGTTCCTCCATCTCTCCACTCGACACAATCTTCCACACAACTATGATATCTTCTTCGAAAACACACAACTCAAACCTTCATCTGTTCTTAATATTCTCGGTGTTTCTTTTTCTCGTGATCTTTCTTGGAAAAATCACATTACTTCTCTCTCTAAACAAGCTTCTAAGAGATTGGGTGTTCTGAGGCGCCTTCAGAATTACTTCACGCCACCCCAATTGCTTGCTCTGCATAGGGGTGTTGTTCGTCCTTGTATGGAGTACGCTTCACACATCTGGGGTGGCTCCACTCATACAGTTTTGCTTGAGATAGGTGGAGTCTAGAGCATTTCGTCTCATCAACTCTCCTGCTCTTACTAACTCTCTCCAATCTCTTTCTGCCCGTCGAATTGTTGCGTCACTCTCTCTATACTATCGCTATTACAACGGACACTGCTCTTCTGAACTCTCTCGTCGCATACCTCCTCTATTGAGAAGAGCCCGGGCTACTCGACTTTCTACACAGTCTCATCCTTTCTCTGTCCAACTCTCTGACCCCAGACTTAACCGCTTTGCTCAATCTTACATATACTCTACTGGTAAAGTCTGGAACACACTCCCTCTATCTGTTTTTCCAACTTCCTTTGACTTGAATACTTTCAAACGCCGTGTATCTGGACACGTCGGCCAACATCGATCTGTATAGAATTTTTCCAACTCCAGTGGAATTTAGTATTTAGGATATATATATATATATATATATATATATATATATATATATATATATATATATATATATATATATATATATATATATATATATATATATATATATATATATATATATATATATATATATATGGCATACGCATTCGCGTCCTCATCAAAATTGACATCCGCATTCGCATTTTCGATAATTCTACATCCGCATCCGCAAATACGAAAAAAATGAAATCCGATCCATCATATATATATATATATATATATATATATATATATATATATATATATATATATATATATATATATATATATATATATATATATATATATATATATATATATATATATGAGAGAGAGAGAGAGAGCATCATTAAATTCATTGTATTATAATTATTGACTAAGTATAATGATTGCTTGTACTATATTTAACATTCATCTATACTTCTATGCCAATTCTGATATTGATGCCAGAGTCTAACAGATATAAAATTTGTCTCCTATTTTTAAGAGAGACATGTTTGTGTCATCAGTTATCGCATCTTGTCCCTTTGTCTGCTAAATTTTTGAATGATAAACTGCATATGAATGATTATTTTCTCAATATAACAATCATATTTATGCTTTGGAGAAACGACATACCTAACCTAACTTAACGTAACTTATATATATATATATATATATATATATATATATATATATATATATATATATATATATATATATATATATATATATATATATATATATATATATATATATATATATATATATATATATATATATATATATATTATATATATATATATATATATATATATATATATATATATATATATATATATATATATATATATATATATATATATATATATATATATATATATATATATATATATATATATATATATATATATATATATATATATATATATATATATATATATATATATATATATATATATATATATATATATATATATATATATATATATATATATATATATATATATATATATATATATATATATATATATATATATATATATATATATATATATATATATATATATATATATATATATATGCAGCATATTAATGCAGACAGTTAGTCTTCATAAGATAGATAGTAAAGTTGTTTTGGTACTAACCAACGACTAGGTAAAATGCAATTAAAGAACATTTTAAATATTTTTCAGTTAATTTTATGAATAAGAACACCAATGCGTATACCCTAAAAGTATTTCTAAGAGGGTGAGCTATCAATTATCTCCGTCTAAAGAGCAAAACTTTAACAAAGATATTTGGAAATCGCTTTTAGGCTTGACTTTTAGTTGGTTGTAATCCATGAGCACTTCAGCAGAAATATATGAGACCCTAGTAGTGGTTTCAAGCCCCTTTCTATGGATTCTAATAAGTACCAAGTCCCTACAGTCATATCGAAGCAGAGAGTCTGTAAACTTTTCAATATTGTCTTCGTTTCGGGGGAGGCAGAATAGCGCAGTAGGAGAACCTTCTTTGGTTTGTCTAATAGTGACGCTGTTGTCATTGGATTCTATTCCTGGCGGCAAAGATATATTTCTTCCTCTTACTATTTTTAATTTAATAGCACCAGTGGTTGTGTCCATGTTGTCATTGCTTGGCTTTATATGGTTGTTCCTGTAACACAGGACGACCTGTGGACTCTTGGCCTTATATGGTTGTTCTTGTAACCCGAAACGACCTGTGGACCCAGTAGATGTTCTAAGCATTCTAATATATGGATAATATATTACAATGTTGAGGAAATTTTGAAAAAAAAATTTTTTTTTAACATCTCAGCATTTGAAATTTGAAGAGAAAAAAGAATTTTTTTTTTTTATTTTATTTTATTTTATTATATATATATATATATATATATATATATATATATATATATATATATATATATATATATATATATATATATATATATATATATATATATATATATATATATATATATATATATATATATATATATATATATATATATATATATATATATATATATATATATATATATATATATATATATATATATATATATATATATATATATATATATGGTTGGTTAAATTGTATGGGCCGATGTTGAATGTGAACCACACCTAAACGTCAAGTTTTTTACTGCATTTCATTTGACTTTTTTCAATTTCAGACTTACTCAATTTCAACCATGGAAAGATACACAATGGAGCAACGTGTTAAAGTTATTCAGGCTTATTATGAAAATGGGCGTTCAAATCAAAATGCATATCGTGCACTTCGTTGATTTTTTTGGTCAATTTAATCGTCCAAATGTGCGTACAATCGGAAAAATCGTGAAAAAATTTGAGCAAACCGGGTCTGTAGGAGATTTGAAAAGACCAATGCATGCTCGTACAGCTCGTACTGCAGAAAATATTGCTGCTGTTCGCGATAGTGTGGCTGAGGAGCCATCCACTTCAACTCGTCGTCGTGCCCAACAATTGCACCTCTCACGCTCGTCGTTGATGAACATTATGCATAAAGACTTGCATTTAAACGCTTACAAGGTGCAATTGACTCAAGAACTAAAGCCTCTTGACCATACAAAACGTCGTCAATGGTCAGAATGGTGGCAAGAAATGGCAACAGTGGATGATCAATTTTCGAGGAAAATCATCTTCAGTGATGAGGCACATTTTCACCTCAGTGGATTCGTCAATAAGCAGAATTGCCGCATTTGGGCGAATGCTAATCCAAGAGTGATTGTCGAAAAACCAATGCACCCACAAAGAGTGACTGTTTGGTGTGGTTTATGGGCTGGCGGCATCATCAGGCCGTATTTTTTCCAAAATGAGGCCGGTCAGGCAGTTACTGTGAATGGTGTTCGCTATTGTGAGATGATAACGAACTTTTTATGGCACGAATTGGAAGGTATGGATGTGGACGATATGTGGTTTCAACAGGACGGTGCCACTTGCCACACAGCTAACGAAACAATGGCTATTTTGCGCGACAAATTCAATGGCCGTGTTATCTCACGTGGTGGCGATGTCAATTGGCCGCCAAGATCATGTGATTTGACACCGTTGGACTTCTTTCTTTGGGGTTATTTGAAAGAAAAGGTGTACGTCGATAAGCCAGCAACAATTCAAGAGCTAAAGGATGAGATAATTCGGCACATTAACGGCATAGAACCCCAATTATGCCTCAGCGTCATCGAAAATTTGGACCATCGGATGGAGGTGTGCCGCCGAGGTCGCGGCGGCCCTTTGGCCGATATTTTGTTCCATACATAATTGAACCATACCATATTATCATAATAAAAAGAAATGACAATAAATTCCTAAGTAATTTGTGTTTTATTCAAAATCAACATCGGCCCTTAAAATTTAACCACCCTATATATATATGGTAAATAATGCTAGACTAATGCGATTACATTATTCTACTTTTGCTTTAAAATCTACCTTCTAGCAAAACCGATATGAACGACTGGGCAGTTTCATCTCGTATGTGCGTATGTGTGTGCGTGTGTGAGAGAGAAATATCCTTCCTTGCTTAATTATTTGTGTGAGCTCACAAATGTAAGAGTACCTAAAAGGAAAATCATTATATCACATGATATTCTTGTCTTTGTATAAGATGAAAGATATAATAGGCTTCTATTTCCGTCTGCTTTTTTTTTTTTTTTATTTATTTATTTTTTTTTATTTTATTTTTTTATTTTTTATTAATTTCTTCAAAGGATTCTGTATCATGTTCTCTCTGACTTTGAAGGTTTTGTTTTTTAATAACAATTTTGTTTTTCTCTTCAGAATGTTTTTAATTGGTTACATAATATCACAATTGAAATAAGCAATGATGGGAAATCATTTCAAAGAATATAGTTTATATTTAGTCAGTACGATTAGAAACCAAATATTTGTTATACTACACTTCGAATAAATTTTATATCATTTATTTTTGGGTCATAATAACCATAAAGATAGGAGGAAAATGTAAACTAATACCTTTCTTATTTTCAGTAACATAATATAAATTTTATTGAAGGGACTTTAGGAGAATAATTATTTTAGGATTGTGAAATGCAGAATATTTATTTATATAGTCTGTTTAACAGTAACGTAGAGACATGTGGAAACTTAAGAACCAGCATATCTTTCTCACACCCACACACACACATTCAAATTTAATAATAATAATAATAATAATAATAATAATAATAATAATAATAATAATAATAATAATAATAATAATAATAATAATAATCTTAGCGAAAAAAAAATCAAATATATGGCAGATGTATTCCAGCTGATAACCAGTCAACTGAAACACTATATATATATATATATATATATATATATATATATATATATATATATATATATATATATATATATATATATATATATATATATATATATATATATATATATATATATATATATATATATATATATATATATATATATATATATATATATATATTAGTGATGGCATACGCATTCGCTTCCTCATCCGCATTTTCGAAAATTCAACATCCGCATCCGCAATTAAGAAAATATAACATCCGCGATCCATCACTAATACATATATATATAATCATGCCTTGGCATTTTCAACGTACGCAAATTATTAAAAATAGTTTAAAGTTGTAAAAAAAATGATATTTTTTATACGTATAAAAAAAAATTCCCAAACATCCTAAGCAAACACTTCATTCATCCCCAACCTTACCAACAAATCAAACATCCCCTTCCCCCAATTTCAATATTTGGACAGTGGTAATTTAAAATTCCTTAAAGTATGCCTTCTAAATTTAAGGTTTTTCTTCTGTTACGCGCACACGAGCGGGCGCTTTGAAAAACGTGCGAACGAACTTATAAAATTGATGAAAAATGTTATTCATATAAAAGAAGCGGCAACAGAAATTGTGAACTTTATTTTAGAAGAAGAAGAAAAAAATTTCTTTTGAAGAATTTGTAATTAAAATTATTAATGGACTAAAGATTAATAATAATAATAATAATAATAATAATAATATATAATAATAATAATAATAATAATAATAATAATAATAATAATAATAATAATAATAATAATAATAATAATAATAATAATAATAATAATAATAATAATAATAATAATAATAATAATAATAATAATAATAATAATAATAATAATAATAATAATAATAATAATAATAATAATAATATAATAATGTATAATAATAATAATAATAATAATAATAATAATAATAATAATAATAATAATAATAATAATAATAATATAATAATAATAATTGTAATAATTGTAATAATAATAATAATAATAATAATAATAATAATAATAATAATAATTTATTTATTTTTTTTTATTTATATATATATATATATATATATATATATATATATATATATATATATATATATATATATATATATATATATATATATATATATATATATATATATATATATATATATATATATATATATATATATATATATATATATATATATATATATATATATATATGGTGTACTGGATTCAGGATAATTTCTCAAATATTCGTGGTGGATCCGGCCGGATCTTGCAGGAACTTTTTTTCAATTTGAATTTATTATTTACTTCATTTCATCCCTGGACTTTTTCCTCCTTCATTACTTATTATCAGAGTAAAATGCTTTATTACATCCATTTAGAAATAAGAGTAGTTTAACAATTAGTCTTAACACAGTCATATATATATATATATATATATATATATATATATATATATATATATATATATATATATATATATATATATATATATATATATATATATATATATATAATATATATATATATATATATATATATATATATATATATGCAAATTTATTTAATATTATAAAATAGATATGAAAAGAGTTACTAATTTTTCATTTTCATTAATATTTTATATCTCTAATTATACATCTTCCATATTTATGTATTTATTTTTTAATTTATTATAAAATAAAGATGGAAAAACTAATTTCCTTTATTTTTCTATTTTATTTGCTATTTTATACAAACACAAATTATATCATCTAAATTTGAGTAAAGAGGCAAAATAGATATTTATATTTAATAGGCAATTGTAAGACATCGGAAATATTTTTCCTTTGTTTCTTAATTATAGATGCAAATTTATTTGACTATTAGAGTGTTATGATACGACTTCAGAAAAGTCTCTCTCTCTGAAGCAGGGGCTGCAAGGCCTCTTATTGCTATAATTGCATACTGAAGCATTTCCTTTTTACTACTTCACTACTTCAAATCTTCCTCTTTTGTAGTCTTTCGAGATAACATTTAGATAATCGGGCTAATTGGGGGCAATGGACCCTTTTTCGCTAACTTCCATTGGAATAAATCCTGTTTTGAAATTGAGGACTCTTCGGTCGCTTTCGAAAAGGTATGAGGCGTAGGTTCATTTCATCTTCAACCTTCATTTTACATGTAATACTCCTTTCAAAATATCCTCCTCTTTCCGTTACAAGCCTTCTCTACCAGCTCTTCTAGACTCAGTAGTATATAAATTCACATGCACTTTATGTAATAAAGGCTCTACTACTACGTTACTCAGAACTCGAATATGCGAGCACCAAGCTATTTCTTTTCGCACAGCTCTCCCTCTTTATATATATACGCACTCACACTATATATTGTCATACTCTTCCTCTCCCTAAACAGTTCACCGTTCTTGACTCACATCCAGACCCAACATCCCTCCGCATCCTCGAATCATTGTACATCCATAAACACAAACCAGACCTTAACAATAACCTTATGACCTGCCTTCTCTCATATTATACAAAATTAACTCACCCCATACATTGTATTTAATCATGTATTCTCTTACTTGCTCCAATTTAATTATAGAAGGATCATTCACTTCATTTTTTCAAACAATTACTCCTTGATGTGACTTAGTCATCAAAATGCCCAGAGCTTGCCTCCATACTATTTAGCACAGATATTTTTTGTGCCTGCTTATTTATTTACGAGTCTCTGGATGCGTATAAGTATTCACATAATTGTTTCTCTCTTCTCCTACAACCAACTATTCCAATTATTTACTGTTGCATCATATAGTTATTGTGTGACATTTATTGTTTCTAGTTTATCTTGGTATATTTTTATTATTGTTTTTATTCTAGATGTTCATTTTATTTAATGTTTGTATTGTTTCCTTTATAATTATCTTGATAATGGCTTCAGGAAATAAATTTAATAATGAAAAGAAGCCGAAACGTTGATTAATATTAGAGCTCTTGTAATTAGTAATTTTGATTTCATGATGTTTTTTAATTCAATATAATTTAACAACTGATTATTCTGCATTCATTCTTAGCTATTCTTTTTATAATAAAATTAAAATTCAGAAGGGGGAATACCATATATATATATATATATATATATATATATATATATATATATATATATATATATATATATATATATATATATATATATATATATATATATATATATATATATATTATATATATATATTCTCCCCGGAGGGGTTTTCACCCTGTCAGTGGGTCCAGCAGTCTCTCTCTCTCTCTCTCTCTCTCTCTCTCTCTCTCTCTCTCTCTCTCTCTCTCTCTCTCTCTCTCTCTCTCTCTCTCTCTCTCTCTCTCTCTCTCTCTCTCTCTCTCTCTCTCTCTCTCTCTCTCTCTCTCTCTCTCTCTCTCTCTCTCTCTCTCTCTCTCTCTCTCTCTCTCTCTCTCTCTCTCTCTCTCTCTCTCTCTCTCTCTCTATCTATATATATATATATATATATATATATATATATATATATATATATATATATATATATATATATATATATATATATATATATATATATATATATATATATATATAGGTAGGGACCGACCGGAGCTGGAATTTTGCCGGGGACGGGGCCGGGGTGGGCCGGGGCCGGGGTTCTGGCCGGGGTTGCCTAAAAGTTGGGAAGAGGTCAAAAGCACTGAAATTTTAGGTTAAAAAAATTAGATATAAATTTAATTGAGGTTTTTTTAATTATAAGAAAGGCGTAGAATAGCCAACATTCACTTAAGTTAATGATTATATGCATTTTCTGCGAAATTTTTTTTTAAAAAATTACCGATTTTGTATAATAAAAAGTACAAAAATAAAAAAAAAATTTTTTTATTCATAATAGTGATTCAATAGCTTATAAGACCCAAAGGTAAAGTTTGAAAAAATGTAAGATATAAAATTATCAATATAACTTATATTTATACAGATCGTTGTTATATTATTGCTATGTATGAATTAGCTATATTATTTCAAAAATTATTATTTTGTTTATACTTTCAATCAATATGGTTAAAAGATCAGCTTCAGCAGAGTATGGAAGTACTTTACAATGTTTTAGGACAGGCTCGAAATAACTAAATGTAACATCTGCAGCCAAAGAATTAGAAGAGGACCTCCGGGTGCTACAAGTAAAACGTTTTCAACCAAATCTTTATGGGGGCATCTAAAATCAAAACACAAAAATGAACATTCACTAGTAGAAAAAGAGTGGTAAAAAAAAAACAGAAAAAAAGAGAAAATTTTAAAAAAGCAAGAAGAAAAATCTAAATTTTCTATATTTTGTTTGAATTTTTTTTGTATTATTTGACTGATTGAGCTGAAATTTTGAGCGTATATGCCTTTTTTCCCAAAGTTTTGAGTTGATTTCGAGCTATATATATATATATATATATATATATATATATATATATATATATATATATATATATATATATATATATATATATATATATATATATATATATATATATATATATATATATATATATATATATATATATATATATATATATATATATATATATATATATATATATATATATATATATATATATATATATATATATATATATATATATATATATATATATATATATATATATATATATATATATATATATATATATATATATATATATATATATATATATATATATATATATATATATATATATATATATATATATAAAGTTATTTGGACCCAAAGTTGAAAAACAATGAATAGCGGGGTCAAACCACTCTTTCACATGAGCTGAAAATTTAACTGAATAATCTTAGCCCCAATTTCTGGCATTGATGAGAACAGATTTTTGATTTCACATCTAGAAAAAAGTTATAAGCACTTGAAAAAGTTTTTTTTAAATATCGTACCCTTCCGGAGAAAAAATTATTTAAAAATCATGCTACCTATTAATTTCTTTATTTTTGGGTATTGTTTAGAGGAGGGACAGGGCTACAATTTTTATTTAGTACATTATTAAATGCTTTTTGTTTGATGCTAGATATAGCCTCTCAAACCTTGGAAATTTTTGAAATTTGGTCAAAAATGGACCTTTTTTGAGAGGCTATATCTCGAAACCAACGAATCACATGGAATAAAATATTAAGCAGAATTTTCATTCCCATCCCTCCTCTATGCATCCACCAAAAAAAAGGAATGTTATAGTTGTAGTTTTGTATTTAAAAATTTTTTACCGAAAAGGTGGAATTTTTTTTTTCGATTTTTTTTTTTTTTAGATAGTTGTTCAGTTTTGGGCTTATAACATTTTTTCTATATCCCTGGGAACGAATGTCTGTTACAAGTTTTGTTGCCAATAGAATTATGAATATATAATCCAAATTTCAGGACATTCCGAAAAGTGGTTTGGCCCCGCCATTCATTTGAATAGGGTCAAATTTCCAAAAAAAAAAAAAAAAAAAAAAAAAAAAAAAAAAAAAAAAAAAAAAAAAAAAAAAAAAAAACACTTTTTAGCAGTTATAGACTCAGAAAAACGCTAGAAATGGACTTTTTTTCACCGGGAAAAAGCTATATACAGAAAATTTCAGGAGAATCGGCTGAAAATTAAAAAAAAAAAAATTTGAAATTGGATTGTCTCCTCAAGTATAATTTGCCATTTTAACCCCGGCAAGCAAACCCCGGTTTTCCCTGATTTTTAGCCGGGGCCGGGGTCAATAAAAATGGCTGGGGTTAGCCGGGACCCCGGTCGGTTCATATATATAGGTCAAACTTCAGTTTGAGCTAGCTACATATTTAAAAAACTACTTAACCTACGCAAAAAAGGATTATATTTTTAGAATCCTTGTCGAATTTCAGGTAGGAAAAGTGTAAAATTTTTGCAAATTAAAAAAAAAAAAAAAATGATTCTGTACGATAAGCTATGAACTAATAAACCTAATTCGACTTTATGTAACCTGAACGACCGAAAATGGCCACCGTATACAAGCCTAACTGATGTATCACACCATATATATATATTTAAATATTTTACAATTTTGTTAGTCATTAGCGAAATTTTAGTTATTCAAATTTCGGCAAAATTCAAGAAAAAAAAGTGACGTTGCCTGACGTGCGATTCTATCGAGAGTTAATAAAAAGTAAACTTTACATATACAAACTTTATTATTATAAGAATTTATTTTTTATTTCCCAATGTTTCCTACCTGAAATTCGATAAGGATTATAAAAATGTAATCCTTTTTTACGTAGGTTAAGTAGTTTTTTAAATATGTAAGTAGCTCAAACTGAGTCTGGCCATATATATATATATATATATATATATATATATATATATATATATATATATATATATATATATATATATATATATATATATATATATATATATATATATATATATATATATTCTCCCCGGAAGGGTTTTCACCCTATCAGTAGAACCAGCAGCTTTCTCCATCTGGCTCTAAAAAGTCCCCTCCTAGAAGGCTTTAAAAGACCATGTTTTTAGACTTGTTGGTTTCAGTGCCAGTCCTTGAGATTTATTTAAACTCACAGATAGGGTTTTCACTCTTACAGTAGGACAAGCACTGTCTCCATCTAACCTTTAAACACTCTTTCAGAGACCCTCAGAAGGTACTTCTCGGAGCTATGGTTTCCCATGTTAGTCCTGGAGTTGTTTCAAGCAATAATATAAAAAGACAATAGTCAATAATTGCAGGGACAGGTTGCTAGTTCTGTCTCTCTTGCTCTATATATATATATATATATATATATATATATATATATATATATATATATATATATATATATATATATATATATATATATATATATATATATATATATATATATATATATATATATATATATATTATATAAATAAAAAATTAAAAAAAAAAAAAAAAAAATATATAATATATATATATATATATATATATATATATATATATATATATATATATATATATATATATATATATATATATATATATATATATATATATATATATATATATATATATATATATATTTTTTTTTTTTTGTCATTAAAATTTTGAAAATAAAAATTTTCTCAGAGACATTTTACTTATCTTAGAATTTGTTCTTTGCTTCAATTCAACTGGTCATTAATATTTTAAACCTTCTTTCCTTCTGAGATGAAATGGGTAATTTCACATGTATTTTAGTGTGATGGAATTATATACTATGATTAAACTGTTAATTTGCCAAGGTTTCAAATATAAAAGATGTTTGATGTCGTTATAATTTTATCATCACATATTGAGTATCAATATTTCGTAAAGCGAAAGAAGCTTTTCCCTCATGGCTTATAAAATTATACTATTTTATCATACATTGATTATTTCACTCAGGTTAGTTGCACGGTCTTATGCAACAATTTCTAGGAATTACTTCGAAATTTATTCCTTATTCAATGTTTTCACTAAGCATTTTAGCTTGTCGCTTGTAGGCAGTAAAGGAGAAAGCTAGTGTCGCCGTTCAGCAAGTCTGCAATCATTGTTGTGTTCTATTTACTTAGGTATCATTTCTCCATTGGTGAAATGTCTTGGCGAAACCGCTGATAATGACCATCATTTACTGCTTTACTGTTTCTTATAAAGAAATGTAGATGCGTATCCATGAATGGATATTTAGTTATTTGTTATATCCCACGAATTTACATTCCTTGATGAGGTTTACCACCAACTCCTTTTAGTTCTTCGTTCTTTTGTTCCCAAGAAATCTTGTTGCAACTAACCTGAATGCTTCCACACATAGCCTTTTCCTTGTCATGCAGTACAGAGCCAAATTCATTATCTCCATACGAAGTTCTCGAAATTGAAGACATATGACCCCCACTCCTTTCATTTTAGCCCAACTTAATGTGAGAAATTTTAATGTGGTATACTTAAAATTCTATCTATTTTGTTTATGACTTTAACAAAGTTTTTCATGAGTGCTAGTTTTATATGTAAGGGCTGTAACAAAATCTTACTTGACTCAAGAAGTGGCGGATGTTGAATGTTCCATCCCAGGAGCAAAAACATCCAAATCTTCACAAATCTGCCACTTATGATAGTAGTAGTTTCTGTATCTCAACAACTCAACATAGGGTTCTTTCATACGTGCTTGATAACCCAATAAGATTGATGGCTTAAGACTCCAATTACGTAACAATACATCATTAATAAAAACGGTTTTAGTGAATCTATGTAGAGCAAGGAAAGTACGTTTAGGGCACAGTAGAGCTGCTGGAGAGAAACTATTATACTTAAGTATTAGGATTTTGATCGATACTAAGTGAAGTCATCAAACCATGGATATTGTTGCAAGTTACTGGATAACCTTCCATAAAGAAGGATAACTTGCGTTTCTGCTGACGGTCAGGAAATCTGGAAACTCGAACAGAGACTGCAAAATTTCATCATTGTAGTCGAGAGTCTAACAACTCTGCTTTATTCTTGGAGCTTTAAATCTCTGACAAGTTATGAAGTGTTGTTCAAAGAAGTATTTTACGTCAAATCCTTGTCAAAGGGAGATAATTAAAAGTTCAGAGGGGTTACCTTTTTTATAGGAATCGGTTGAACATATGCCTGCTTCCAACACTGAGAAAAAGTATTAGTATTAAGGCATAGAGTTGTACGAAGACAGGCGTTAGATCGGAATCACACTTCTTCAAGACAAGAAAAGTAATACCATCCGGGCTATTAGCCTTCCAAATATTCATAGATTTCAGGATCCCAGGCACCTGATCATTTGAAATCACAAGTATAGCCATCGGACACCTGAGAGAAGGAGTAGGAGGAGGGGTGCCGAAATCGTTCAGGGTGGAATTAGATGGAAAAAGGAAGCTGAAGAGAATAGCCTCTTCAGCAGGAGTGTAACTGCAGATTCATCAGATCAAATAAGAGGAGGAAAAGAAGATTTGCAAAAGCAGTTGGAGATATTTTTAGCAAGGTCAGAAATTTTTATCAGTAGGAGAACCAAGAGATCAGCACATTTTAATTTAGTGAAAGCACGTTTGCCCGTAGAAGTATATCCCTGTAACGATTTCGAGCAAAATGAAAATTAAAGAGCGTGATAAGAGAGAGGAGTTTTTCCAAACCCGATATTAATTCTCTCTCATAAATGGAACAAGAGCAGACGCCATCAAATCATGGATTTTGGGGAAAGAAAGATTTAGTTAAAGAAGAAATGAACCTGCTCATCCCATCAACTATCACGGCTCCCACTTTTTCGGCGGACACCGAAGAATCCTTAGTGTCAAAAGCAGAATTCATTCCAAGAACAGTTGGCGAAGAAGCGACGCAATTCCCCCAATTAGCCCGATCAAAGTGCCAGAAAGTACGTTTAGGGCACGGTAGAGCTGCTGGAGAGAACTATTATACTTCAGTACTACAAGATTGTGGTCAGAGTTGCTGGTAGGAGGGAAAATGGTGTATTATAACGAGAAAGTAGTGGCGAAGCACAAGTCAAGTATGTTTAAGAATTGGTTAGGACGATCTGGGATGTGCATAGGTTCTCTAATCAATTGTAACAGATCGTTAAGATACTGCATAATTTAGTCTCCTCCTACCCGTTTCAGTATGAGAAGAGCCCAACCAATCTGTGTGGTTTACGTTAAAATTCTCTAAATAGAGAGGACCTCAGCATTTGGATAGGAAGACGTAACAGTCTTGAGTCAGATTTAAAAAAAAAAAAAAAAAAAAAAAAAAACGGAAAATGTTCCATTAGAGGAACAGTTGCAAAAACACAAGATAATTGTAGTAGCAGGGAGAAAAATTTAAAGTCATAGTATATCGAAATTAGGACATTCCAGATTTTCGACACGTGTTACTGGATCGTTAATGTTTATATAGGCACAGACCCCACCCTTAAGGCGAAAGTTGTAAACTAAATTATAGTTAGAGGTTTTTAGATTACTAAAAAAGGAATAAATAACTGTCTCAGACAGAAGAAGAATGCTTGGAAGAGAGGTAGGAAGGTGATGCTCAACAGATGCAAAATTACCACATAGGCCATGGACGTTATAGGTAAAAAGAACATCCACGCCTGCGACCACTCCCACACCTACTACCCGGAACACGCGGACTTGCCATTCAGAATAGCAACCACAAACACTAGTTTACACTCAAACAACGATAAATAAATTTAAATAATAATTACCGAAACACAAATTTTTGACCCCGTATAAAAACAAAAAAAAAATTTAATTTATTGGAATCGATAAAAACAGAAATAGTTCGATAAACCAAATTAACAGTATACTATAAACTAACTGAAATATATGAAACGAAAAAATAGTACTAACCTAAATACTAACTACATCTAATTAACTCAAAAGTTATAAGGAAAAAATAAATAAAAAGAAAAACGTACCTTTTTTAAAGAGCAAACTCTTGTTTAAAATAAATAAAAAGAGAGCACTTATAAAGCACACACACACACACACACACATACTTAATAGCGGATAAGATAATATAGTAAATAAATATAATAATAAAAAATAATAATAATCACCAACCCCCAGGTAGGACAGGTCCTGTCAGTTGGAACCCTTCGAGGAAGGCCCACAGGGTAGCAAGGGCCTAACGGTTACACCGCTGGCTGGCCAGACCTATCGTGGATACCGGATTATTACCCGCCAGTGACAAGCATTTCACTAGCGTGCTCATTAACGGCTGAGTGAGCCAGAGCTAGCGTAAATGGGAATGACTCAAATTCCCACGTCCCGAGTATAGAAACATAAAATATAAAATCAACTAATTAGCACTACGATCAAGCACAACTGCACACCACGGAATCTAAAACATATATATATATATATATATATATATATATATATATATATATATATATATATATATATATATATATATATATATATATATATATATATATATATATATATATATATATATATATATATATATATATATATATATATATATATATATATATATATATATATATATTATTTAAAAAATCTTCTTGCAACAAGAGCCATTTCACAAAACGATATGTAATTCATTTTCGAAATATTTTATTTAATAAATCAACAAAGCAAACAAAAATAATAATAATAAATAAATAAATAAATAAATAAATAAAAAAATAAATGTTAAACAAGTAAATAAATTGATGTATAAATCCAATGATAATATGAGATTTGCGTGGTTATAAAAATAAATCAAAATGAGTATTTACAGAGCAAAAATTTGTAAATTTTTTCTTTAATTATCCTATATATATATATATATATATATATATATATATATATATATATATATATATATATATATATATATATATATATATATATATATATATATATATATATATATATATATATATATATATATATATAAATAATAATCACCTTCCCCCAGGTAGGACTAAGTCCTGTCAGTGGGATCTTTCGAGGAAGATCCCTGGGTTTCAAGGGCCCACGGCGGATACCGCTGGCTGGGCCAGGCCTATCGCGGATGCCGGAGATTATTCCCATCAGTGGCAAGAGCACCACTCCACTGATGTACTCGTTTAACGACTGAGTCATTCGGAGCTATGCGCAAGGAGAAATCGCTCACATTTCCCGCTCCGGCCAGGCCTCGAACCCTGGACCTCTCGATTGCTATCACGAGTGCTCGATCGACTGACCTATATATATATATATATATATATATATATATATATATATATATATATATATATATATATATATATATATATATATATATATATATATATATATATTATTATATCACCTCTGGTGGGCAAAGGCCAGAGGCCTACTACAATTCCACCAGAGTTAGGGGGAAAAACGGAAGAATGGTCAAATTAAAGGCCGACGTGACCTGATACATGACGTTTGAAGGTGTGTAAGTCATAGTAAGTTGGAAAAATAGAAGAAGGGAGTGTGTTCCAGACTTTACCGGTAGAGTACATGTATGACAGAGCATAGCGGTTGAGTCTGGGATCAGAGAGTTGGACAGAGAAAGGATGAGACTGTGTAGAAAGTCGAGTCGCACGAACCCTTCTCAGTGGAGGAGGTATGTGACGAGAGAGTTCAGAAGAGCAGTGTCCATTGTAATAGCGATAGTAAAGAGAGAGTGACGCAACAATTAGACGGGCAGAAAGAGATTGAAGAGAGTTAGTAAGAGCAGGAGAGTTGATAAGACGAAATGCCCTAGACTCCACTTTCTCTAGGAGAGCTGCATATGTGGAACCACCCCAGAGGTGCGAAGCATACTCCATACAGGGGCGAACAACACCCCTATACAGAGCAAGCAACTGGGGTGGAGTGAAGAAATACTGAAGGCACCTCAGAACACCTAACCTCTTAGAAGCTTGTTTAGAAAGAGAGGTAATGTGATCTTTCCAAGAAATATCACGAGAAAAGGAAACAACGAGAATATTAAGGAGAGATGAAGGTTTGAGTTAAGTGTTTTCGAAGAAGATATCATAGCTGTGTGGAAGATTGTGTCGAGTAGTGAGATGGAGGAATTGAGTTTTGGTGGCATTGAAAACAACCATGTTCTTCTCTGCCCCAATTAGAAATACGAGATAGATCAGAGGTCAGCTGCTCCAAGGCAACCCTCCTTGCATCTAGTAACTGTTGTTGAGATGGGCGCCTTTCAAAATGAAAAAAGTAATGAAGGGTGGAGTCATCAGCATAGGAGTGGAAAGGAGATGAAGTAACAGAGAGAAGGTCATTAATTAAAAGTAGAAAAAGTGTTGGGGATAGGACAGATCCTTGAGGAACACCACTATTAATAGATTTAAAGGAAGAACGGTGGCCGTCTACAACTGCTGCTATAGAACGACCAGAAAGGAAATCAGAGAGAAGGTCACAGAGAGAAGGATAGATTCCGAAAAAGGGAAGTTTGGAAATCAAAGCTTTGTGCCAGACTCTATCGAAAGCTTTCGAGATGTCTAGTGCAACAGCAAAAGATTCACCGAAATGCCGAAGAGCGGAGGACCAAGAGTCAGAGAGAAGGGAAAGAAGATCACCAGTAGAGCGTTTCTTACGAAAGCTATACTGGCGATCAGAGATAAGATTAGAAGAATTGAGATGTTTCCAAATCTTCCTGTTAAGGATAGATTCGAAAACTTTAGAAAGAACGGAGGCTAAGGAAATGGGACGATAGTTAGAGGGTTGAGAGGGGTCCCCCTTCTTCGGCACAGGCTGAATGAGCGCACGTTTCTAGCAAGAAGGGAAGGTCGAAGTAGAAAGACATAGACGAAAAAGTTTACCAAGGCAGGGTGCAAGCTCGGAAGCACAAGTTTTGAGAACCACAGGAGGGATACCGTCAGGACCGTACCCCTTCTTAGTGTTAAGCTCAGAGAAAGCAGAAGTGACGTCTTTAGAAGAAATTATAATTTTAGGCATAAATGAGTTGGAGGGGGTTGAAGGAGAAGGAACAGCTCCGGAATCGTCTAAGGTTGAGTTGGAAGCAAAAGTTTGAGCGAAGAGTTCAGCTTTAGAGGAAGGCAAAACGGCAGATGTACTGTCAGAAGATACTAGAGGAGGGAAAGAGGAAGAAGCAAAGTTAGAGTTGACATTTTTTGCAAAATGCCAGAAAGGGCGTGAGGAAGTAGAACCAGAAAGATTGTTGCATTTTAAGCGGAGAAAGGAGTTTTTAGTATTACGGAGAATAGATTTTGCACGATTCCGGGATGAAATATAAATTGAATGAGTTTCAGGAGTTTGAAGACGACGGTAATTCCTGAAGGCAGCATCCCTGTGGCGGATAGCACGAGAACAAGCAGAGTTAAACCAAGGTTTGTTAGGTTTAGTAGAAGGGAAAGAATATGGAATGTACGCCTCCATGCCAGAGAGAATGACCTCGGTTATGCGCTCTGCACACTCAGAGGGACCCCTCCCACGGAAACAGTAATCATTCCATGGAAAATCAGAGAAGTACAACCGCAAGTCAGACCAGTTAGTGGCACCGTAATGCCAGAAACGTCTCCTCGCCGAAGGCGGGGGCCGTTCTTGCGGAAGACTTTAAGAGACAGGACAAGATGCAGAGATAAGAAGGTGATCGGATGAACCCAGAGGAGGAAAGAGTTTTTAACAGTGTAAGGAGAAAGGATAAGAAGTTAGGAAAAGATCAAGTATGTTGGGTTCATCACCAAGGCGATCAGGGATACGGGTAGGGAGATGCACCAACTGCTCAAGGTTGTTCTGGATAGAAAATTGGAAAGCGAGTTCACCAGCTGGATCGTGAGAACTAGATGAAAGCCATTGGCGGTGGTGAACATTGAAATCACCTAATATGATGATTTCGGAGAAAGGAGAAGAAGAAAGAATGTGTTCTATTTTGGAGTTAAGATAGTCGAAGAATTTTGTATAGTCTGTAGAATTAGGAGATAAGTAGACAGAGCATATAAATTTAGTTGTAGAGTTGCAAGAAAGTTTAAGCCATAGAGTAGAGAATTCAGAAGACTCCAAATATATAATATATATATATATATATATATATATATATATATATATATATATATATATATATATATATATATATATATATATATATATATATATATATATATATATCACCTCTGGTGGGGTTAAGACTAGAGGTCTACTAAATCTTCCCTGGTCAAATTAAAGGCCGACATGTCCCGATATAGATAACGTGTGTAAGTCATAGTTGGGAAAATAGAAGTAAGGAGTGTGTTCCAGACTTTACCAGTAGAGTACATGTAAGATTAAGCATAGTAGTTAAGTCAGAGTTAGACAGAGAAAGGATGAAACTGTGTAGAAAGACGTGTCGCACGAGCGCTTCTCAATAGAGGAAGTATGCGGCGAGAGAGTTCAGAAGAGCAGTATTCATTGTAATAGCGATTGTTTAGAGAAACTGACGCAACAATTCGACAGGAAGAAAGAGACTGAAAATAATTAGTGAGAGCAGGAGAGTAGATAAGACGAAAAGCCCTAGACTCCATCTTTTCAAGGAGAGCTATATGAATGGAACCACCCCAGATGTGAGAGGCATACTCCATACAGGGTCGAAGAACACCCTTATAAAGAGCAAACAACTGGTGGAGTGAAGAAATTTAAAAGTCGCCTCAGAACGCCTAACCTCTTAGAAGCTTTTTTAGATAGAGAAGTATTGAGATCTTTCCAATAAAGATCACAAGAAAAAGAAACGCCGAGAATATTAAAGAGAGATAAAGGCTTGAGTTGTGCGTTTTCAAAGAAGATATCATAGTTGTGTGGAAGCTTGTGTCGAGTAGAGAGATGGAGGAAACAATATATATATATATATATATATATATATATATATATATATATATATATATATATATATATATATATATATATATATATATATTATATATATATATATATATATATATATATTTATTTTTTTTTTTTTTTATTTCACCTCTGGTGGGCAAAGGCCAGAGGCCTACCAATATTCCACCAGAGTTAGGGGGAAAGCCGGGAACATGGTCAAATTAATCGCTGACATGACCTGATACACGGCGTTTGAAGGTGCATACGTCATAGGAAGCTGGAAAAATAGATGAAGGAAGTGTGTTCCAGACTTTACCAGTAGAGTACATGTAAGATTGAGCATATCGGTTAAGTCTAGGGTCAGAGAGTTGGACAGAGAAAGGATGAGACTGTATGGGAAGACGAGTCTCACGAACCTTTCTCAATGGAGGAGGTATGCGAAGAGAGAGTTCAGAAGAGCAGTGTCCATTGTAATAGCGATAGTAAAGAGAGAGTGACGCAACATTTCGACTGGCAGACAGAGATTGGAGAGAATTAGTGAGAGCAGGAGAGTTGATAAGGCGAAAAGCTCTAGACTCCACCTTTTCCAGGGGAGCTGTATGAGTGGAACCACCCCAGATGTGTGACGCATACTCAATGCAAGGGCGAACAACACCCCTATACAGAGCAAGCAACTGGGGTGGTGTGAAGAAATACTGAAGACGCCTCAGAACACCCAACCTCTTAGAAGCTTGTTTAGAAAGAGAGGTAATGTGATTTTCCAAGAAAGATCACGAGAAAA
>SEYY01018959.1:27500-32500 GCA_009176605.1 Armadillidium nasatum | reverse complement strand
TTATTATATTTATTATTTTTATTTTTACTTAAAGTTTTATGATTTTTCACATTATTATTTTTATTTATTACTATTGTTACTATTATTAATATGAATATTACTATAAATATAAATATTGTGAATAATATTACTATTATATTTATTATTGTTAATTTTCTTATGATTACTATTATCCATTTTATAATTTTTTTTATTATTATTATTATTATTATTATTATTATTATTATTATTATTTATTATTATTATTATTATTATTATTATTATATATTATTATTATTATTATTATTATTATTATTATTATTATTATTATTATTATTATTATTATTATCGTTTTTTTTTTTTTTTTTTTTTTTTTTTTTTTTTTTTTTTTTCTTTTTTTCTTCTTCTTCTTCTTCTTCTTCTTCTTCTTATTATTATTATTATTATTATTTTATTATTATTATTATTATTATTATTATTATTATCATTATTATTAAAATAATATGATAGTAATAATAATAATATTATTATTGTCATTTTTATTATTTTTATAATTAAAATAACAATAATAATAATTATTAAAATGATAATAATAATAATAATAATAATAATAATAATAATAATAATAATAATAATAATAATAATAATAATAATAATAATAATAATAATAATAATAATAATAATAATAATAATAATAAATGATAATAATAATATAGATAAGAAGCAGAAGAAGAAGAGAAGAAGAAATGAAGAAGAAATAGAAGAATAAAAAGAAGAAGAAGAAAATGATTAACAAAAAAGAGAACAAGTAAAAAATGAAAATTTAAATTATTACATTTTCTGTATTATTCTTATCTTCAATATTTTAATTAAAGATTAAATCACACACGTACACAATAGTATTAAAAAAAATCCTTGCCTTTCATTAGAAATGGTAATAATTCATTAATTAGAATCAGAACTTAGCGTAACGTCATTAGCAATTTTATTAGTTTTAAGATGGGGAAAAAAACTAATCTTCAGATAACATTCTTGTTATTAATGAAGATTTCTCATTAGATTTTGGAATTCGTAAGCAATGTAGCATTTTTTATTATTATTATTATTATTATTATTATTATTATTATTATTATTATTATTATTATTATTATTATTATTATTATTATTATTATTATTATTATTATTATTATTATTATTATTATTATTATTATTATATATCAGAAAAATAAAATGCAGTAATTTTTTAATATGTTATGTATGTAAAGTTTGATGCAAGATATTTAATTTCATTTTCGTTTATAATTTTCAGAATTAAAGGAAAAATGAGAAATTTTATTATTATCACTCCTCTTCCCCCTCCCCCCCCAAAAAAAAAAATTTTTTTTAACAATCAAAATTAATTACTAATTATTATTTATCTGTAGAAGTTTTTACGGAGGAATTGTAATTGAAGTAAAGGTAAGAATGATCGAAGCTAATTTTTACTCAATTATTGTAATACTTTAAATCATAGTTTTTATATTTTATTATAATTTATTTTATTTATTTAATCATGCAAATTTACACATATTATTTTACACTTATCATTACATAAATTTTTTACATTATATTTTCTGTATAACTTTACCAAGAAGAAAAGTTTATTATTATTGTTATTATTATTATTATTATTATTATTATTATTATTATTATTATTATTATTATTATTATTATTATTATTATTATTATTATTATTATTATTATTATTATTATTATTATTATTTTGATTATTGTTTATTATTATTATTATTAGTATTATTATTATTATTATTATTATTATTATTATTATTATTATTATTATTATTGTTATTATTATTGTAAACTCTAAATTATTTTGTATCCTTTCTATTAAACCTTTAATTTCAATTTGAAATTAACAATATAAATCTCATTCATAATCGATAAATATGTTCTGCAATGCTGATGTTAGGATATATATATATATATATATATATATATATATATATATATATATATATATATATATATATATATTATATATATATATATATATATATATATATATTATATATATATATATATATATATATATATATATATATATATATATATATATATATATATTATATATATATATATATATATATATATATATATAATATATATATATATATATATATATATATATATATATATATATATATATATATATATATATATATATATATATATATATATATTAATATATATATATATATATATATATATATATTATATATATATATATATATATTATATATATATATATAATATATATATATATATATATATATATATATATATATATATATATATATATATATATATATATATATATATATATATATATATATATATATATATATATATATATATATATATATATATATATAATATATATATATATATATATATATATATATATATATATATATATATATAATATTTTATATATTATATATATATATATATTAAAATTATTATTATTTTTATTATTAAAAAAATAATTATATTTTTATATAAAGAAAAGATTTTATTATTTAATAATGCTTATTTATATATTATATTTATATTAAATTATATACATATATTATATATATATATATATATTATATATTTATATTATAATATATAATATATATATATATATATATATATATATATATATATATATATATATATATATATATATAATAATATATATATATATATTATATAATATATATATATATATAATATATATATATATATATATATACATATATGCATAAAGGCGTAAGTGTGCTTAGGTGTGAGTGTGTATGTGTGTTTGTATTTGACTACTTGCGTCATGCGTATTCGAATATAGGTAGATATGCGTGAGCGCGCGTAGAAAAGATGTCTTATAAAAAGGGTGGAAAAAAAATGGGTTCCAGCCAATCTTCTTAATTACTTTTCCTCTTCTGCAGTTAGAGTGAAGCACGTTCTTTGCCTACGTTGAATGAGGAAGACTTTTTCTCTCCTTTCTTTTTGTAACTTTTTACCTTTAATAATTTTTAAAATCACAAACTCAAACACACGTTTTCTTCTTCTTATAAAGAAATATTCATTCTTGAATGGGAAGGCTGAAGACACCTTTTCTACTCTTAATTGTATTCATAAAACTCAAAAAGTTAAAAAAAAAAAAAAGTATGAGGTTTAGGGGTGCAATTTTGAAAAAATAAAATGTAGAATTTGTTTAAGAGGAATACTTCTTATTCAAGTAAATGAAGACAATGTGTAAAATTATTTAGAAAGTTTGTAAATAATAATGCAGTAAACAAATGTAATCAAAGTAAAAATTTCAACATAACAAATGGAAGTATAATAAATACTGAATGCTTAACGTCAAAAGTATAGGTTGTCATAAAAAGCAAATATCTAAATTGATATTATTCTGTTATTTCTGTGAGTTTAATATATTATATATATATATATATATATATATATATATATATATATATATATATATATATATATATATATATATATATATATATATTAGGGATGGAGTGAAGTATCGGTATCGGTATCGGTATCGGCAGTATCGGCATATTTTACCGATACCGGTATCGGTATCGGCAAAAAATTTGTATAGGAGTAAAGTATCGGTATCGGTAGTGGTATCGGTAGTAGTATCGGCAAGTATCGGCATATTTTCAGTATCGGGTATCGGCTTCGGGGAATTTTTAGGTATTGGTATCGGTATCGGTAAAAATTTTGGTATCGCTCCATCCCTATATATATATATATATATATATATATATATATATATATATATATATATATATATATATATATATATATATATATATATATATATATATATATATATATATATATATATATATATATATATATATATATATATATATATATATATATATATATATATATATATATATATATATATATATATATATATATATATATATATATATATATATATATATATATATATATATATATATATATATATATATATAAATCACAATCAGAGCATTGTGAAATAAGAAAAGAATCTCAACTAAAGTTCAGCTTACGACAAACTTCTCATGTAGGTACATAGACACGCTCTGAAATAATGAAAGTTAAATGCAGAAAGAAAAATAAATGACAGGAATAATTTCTGCAAATAAGTGTAATTGTTAAAAGAGGATGTAACTCATCTAGCAAGCCTATAATTGAAGTTTCTACAAAATATTTTGGTGAACCCGCCGAACTTTGCATAACGTGAGGACATCACAAAGATGGTGAAATACAAGTGATTGGTTCATCGTAATGAAATTGAGACAGAGCCTCAACTTCTTGTCACTAAGAATAACAGAATTGATTACTCATTTGTATTTGCACTCGATACTCCCTAAAAGATGCTTGACACAGTATTTCATACCAAGGTGGATAAAAACCCCTGTAACTCTGCAGAAGAAAAGAATTCTCTCAATTTGAAGAGAACTCTATCTTCATAAAAACCTCAAAGGATGATTTACCATAAGACCCCATACACGCTGAAATCCTTAAAATAGAGGATCTCATCTTTTCGCTGAGAAGATGTAACTGTCTCGTGGTAAAATGACAGAAAATCCTTTCTTTAAAGGGAAACAATAACGGAAACACTTCTCTAAAATGAAGAGATATTTTAAGACCTAAAACCTTAAACTCAGGAAGTACAGGTTCATCTAAACTTGCTAATGAAGTATTAATGTTTATAAAACAAAAGACACCTTACTTCAATATCAAATTACTAAATATGTTCTAACTAGAACCTAAAACCTACTGGAAAATGAATCCCAATAAATATCTGGTCTTACCAAAAATAAGAATATTAGAAGGAGAGTTAGAGATGTGGAAGTCCACGAACTCGAAATTAACATGAAAGAAAATGGCATAAAAAACGTAACCAGAAAGTCCCTGTCTAACCATATGCAAGTACTCACAGCCGCCTCTGAAAAATTATCATTCGC
>SEYY01018959.1:7500-10000 GCA_009176605.1 Armadillidium nasatum | reverse complement strand
TATATATATATATATATATATATATATATATATATATATATATATATATATATATATATATATATATATATATATATATATATATATATATATATATATATATATATATATATATATATATATATATATATATATATATATATAAAGCCCTTAGTGTAAACTATAAAACTTTGCTGCCATTTAACAAATGTTACCATGGCAACCGAAAGACTCTGTTGAATCACAAACATGAACACCTCTGCAAGATGATTACGAAGCCAAGAAAGAAGTGAAAAAAAGGCACAGTTGGTTCGTTGCTGTAATTTACATTGGAAGGTTGAGAATTATTATTTTGGTAAGAAGAAAATCGTGCAAAGCTTCCCTAACGAAAACGTCTTGATCACTGAGGGAATTAGTTTCTCCCACTTCTTTATATAACATTTAAGCTGTCGTATTAAACAAGGTAAACAAAAAATATGAGTATTATTTTTGTAATTATTATTCCATTTATGTTTGTTATTCTTAGGGCTTTAATATTCCTTTGTAACATTATTTATGTTTCACTATACATACTTTTAATGTTTGTACACAAACATTGTGTATAATTTATTTGAGAATATTTGAGAATATATTTAATGTATTTTACGAGAGATTTATATTTATATTTATATTTATTACTGGATCTTTTTGGAACCTCCATTGTTTATTTTTCAGTCTCACTATATTCTCAATTTCATTTTGATGTCATGGTATGGAAAGTAATTATCCGTATGCATGACTTTAGATATGCAGACATTCATGAATTTATACCTTGAATTACAGTTTATATGCAATATTTCAAAAATAATAATAATAATAAAAATAACATTAATAATAATAATAGTTATAATAATAATAATAATAATAATAATAATAATAATAATAATATAATAGTATTAAATATAATAATAAATAATTAAAATAATAATAATATAATAATATATAATGTAATTATATAATATATATATTATATATATATTTATTATTATATATATATTATATATATATATATATATATTATTTATATATATATATTATATATTATATAATATTATTATATATATATATATATATTATATTATATATATATATATATATATATATATATATATATATATATATATATATATATATATATATATATATATATATATATATATATATATATATATATATATATATATATATATATATATATATATATATATATATATATATATATATATATATATATATATATATATAATATATATATATATATTATATATATATATTTATATATTATTATTCCCCAATCTAGCGGAAATTATTAGTCATATTTTATTTTGTATATATATATATATATATATATATATATATATATATATATATATATATATATATATATATATATATATATATATATATATATATATATATATATATATATATATATATATATATATATATATATATATATATATTTTTTTTAAATTTTTTTTTAAAAAAAAAAAAAAAAAAAAAAAAAATTTTTTATTTTATTTTTTTATTAAAACTGAAAACTAGAAAATTGAATGTTTAAAAATAAGCTTTATTAAATTATATGTTTTCAAAAACAGAAACTAAACAATGATATTGATGAAAGTTATTTTCATACTTATTTTTATATGTTTTATAATTATTATTATTATTATTCTATTATTATTATTATTATTATTATATATTATTATTATTATTATTATTATTATTATTATTATTATTATTATTATTATTATTATTATTATTATTATTATTATTATTATTATTATTATATATTTATTATATTATTTTATTATTAATTATTATTATTTATTATTATTATTATTATTATTATTATTATTTATTATTATTTTAAAGTGAAAAACTATTTTTACTATCTACATAATATAATTAAAATATAGGGTATGATATGTTCAACGATATTAAGCCTGACGTCACGCTTAAGAAAGCGGCAGAATCTTTGATTTTCTTGAGACACTTCTCTGTAGCAATTGTCAGCTGATCTATATGAATAAACATAAATATATTTTTAAAAATCTAATTTAATCAATTTATAAATTAAACTTAAGGAAGCACTTAATTTATTTAAAAGGCTGAGATTTTGAAAGTAGTTTTAGGTGGCTGAATGAGGAAAACTTTTCACTCGCATCGTTTTCGAAACATTGAATTGGCACTTTTACGTTACAAAGTGTCGCACTTTTTTGCATGTTCGATTTAGCGAAGGCAAGAAAAATTCGGTTGGCTGAATGGCAGCGAATGAATATATTGTTTATCATCGAAGTACTTTCCAATAATTAAACAGGACTTAAATTTATATTTTAATATTTAAAAATATTTAATTAATATATATATATATATATATATATATATATATATATATATATATATATATATATATATATATATATATATATATATATATATATATATATATTATATATTATAAAGTAGGCATAACGGTTCG
>SEYY01018959.1:0-2500 GCA_009176605.1 Armadillidium nasatum | reverse complement strand
TAAACTGGGATTCATTAGTTCTTATTTTGAAAGTAGTATGATATATTTTAGCATATTTAATTTGTTTGATTCACTGATTGTGAAAGTTGGATTTCCATAGGAGTAGTAATTGATTCTCTGCTATTTTCATATTCATTAATATTTTGTTGAAAAGGTACAAAAATTTAATTTGTTTGATATAAGCTAAAGAACTGAAAGTATGCCCTACTGATTTTAACTTTGGAAGTCCCCTTATCAGAGTCATGAGTGAATTGGAGTAATTGCGATAAACTTATTATTGATCCTTTAAATTTATATGGTTAAGAGTTTCTACAGGAAACGTTCTATACTTTGACTATCTTGGTCTGGTAATGAAGAATAATACGTTTTGATAAGTGTATGTCCTCAGTTGCTTCAATAGCAGCTTGGATTGAAGGGGTATTTGTCCATTGACTGGAAATATACCTTTATAAACTTTAGTATTTTATTTTCCCTGACTTTTTCTCATATTAATTATCATGTACTTGCTTGGAGTTTACCAACAAATTTCTTACTTATAATGATTCATGCAGCATTCAATAACTTGGTAGTCAGAATTATTGACTACTTCATTGATATCAGTATGTACTATGTTTCAGCAAAACTTGACATCCTGGATATAAGGCAGTTATGCATGTTAAAGTTAAGGGAATTAAAGCATAAAATCATTAAGCATGATTTTTAAGTTTAAACTCATTATACTAGTATCCACGTCATGAAATAAACTTGCAGAATGACCTTTTCTTAACTAATTGCCAAAAGAAGTAGAATTGTTTAGGGCTTTCATTTCTTCAGAATATTGAGAAACATTTTATAATAATATTATATATTTTGAATTAAGGTATCTTATGAAATAAAAAAATAATCAAATAATCTATCTTTAAGAGAGGCACTTGATATATATATATATACATAAATCTATTTCCAAAAGAAAAGAAAAGAAATAGCGGTAATACTAGTATCTGTGCTGATAATAATACTATTATTGTAATTACTTTATATTTCTCTTAATTAATTATTACTATTATTATTATTATTATTATTATTATTATTATTATTATTATTATTATTATTATTATTATTATTATTATTATTATTATTATTATTATTATTATTATTATTATTATTATTATTATTATTATTATTATTATTATTATTATTATTATTATTACTATTATTATTTGTTATATAGCGATAACAGTGATGATGTTAGTTATTCGTAATATTATTTTCTTAATTTTCATTACTTATTTATTATTATTATTATTATTATTATTATTATTATTATTATTATTATTATTATTTAGTAGTAGTAGTAGTAGTAGTAGTGTCAATTGTAATTTTTATTATTATTATTAATATTATTCCTATAATTCTAATTATTATTATAATTATTATTTATTTTTTATTTTTTATTTTTTATTTTTTAATTGCTTTGTATCTATAAAAAAACTAAACAGATTTGATGTTTTGATATATACATTTTTGTTACTATTTTCATTTTTTGTGCAATTAAAGTGATTTTGATCTTTTTCTTCATTTTTTTATTATCACTTTTCTATTTTTATTTATTATTATTATTATTTTTTTATTACTACTATTATTATTGTTATTAAACTGAAATTGAAGATATTAGATTGTTTTCTTATCTATTTTTTATGATGTAAAGGAACACATTTCTGTATTTTTATTATAAATTAAATTAAAATATATGCATGATGGTAATTTGAATTGCATCATTACTTTAATTGTTTTTATTATTATTATTATTATTATTATTATTATTATTATTATTATTATTATTATTATTATTATTATTATTATTATTTCATAATTATCTTTATTATTATCATCATTAATATTGTTATCATTATTATTATTATAATTATCATTATTATTATTATTATTATTATTATTATTATTATTATTATTATTATTATTATTATTATTATTATTATTATTATTATTATATTATTATTATTATTATCATTATTATTAAAAAAAATCAGTTCATAGCTCTAGTGGAATGGTAAATTATTTATCATAACTGCTCTTAATGAAATTAATATAAAATAAAATTTCTTCAAAAGTTACAAGATAAAGGAAATATATATTATTTATATATTCTATATATATATATATATATATATATATATATATATATTATATATATATATATATATATATATATATATATATATATATATATATATATATATATATATATATATATATATATATATATATATAATATATATATATATATATATATATATATATATATATATATATATATATATATATATATATATATATATATATATATATATATATATATATATATATATATATATATATATATATATATATATATATATATATATATATATATATATATATATATATATATATATATATATATATATATATATATATATATATATATATATATATATATATATATATATATATATATATATAT
>SEYY01018958.1:12500-22500 GCA_009176605.1 Armadillidium nasatum | reverse complement strand
CATCATGATGTTTAGGGAGACTTCTTATGTTATAGTGGGAAGTAGTGTTAGTTTACTTAATTTAAATATTCCATCTTTCTTTAATTCATCAAGGTAGATGTATTCAGATGTAATGAAATTTCTAATATGGAGTGGTTCATTTACCTGCATCCATTAACTTTTCTATAACTGAATTTTTCTAGGACTAATAAATTGTAGTAGTAAATTAAAAAAGTAATAAATGGCAAAAATATTAAAGATAAATAAATGTTAACAGTAAAATAATTTTTTTATAGTATTAATAGAATATAGGTAGGTAAATATAATAAGCAGGACAGTGTGAGCGATATTTATAGAAGGTAAAGGTTCGCCAGTTATATTAATAACGATAGTAAATCGCAGTGTTCTCACTATGTCTATTTTAGTCTAAGTGTAACTTGCAAAGAAGAAATTCAAACCCCAGTATAACTTCAACAATAATACATGTCGTAACATATTATTTACAAATAACAATGTAAATATACCATATAATTTATAATAATAATAATAATAATAATAATAATAATAATAATAATAATAATAATAATAATATATAATAATAATAATAATAAATAATTGCAATAACAATGACAATATCAATAATAGTTTCATTTTTATAGTAAAAAAAAATAAAAATAATAATAAAAAACCAATGTGATGATAATGATAATAATACCAGAAATAATTCTCTCAGTATTACCACTGATTCTGATACTATCACCGCTATTTATAATAAAAATAATAGTAAAAAATTATAATTAGTAATAATAATAATAATTTTAGTTATAATTATAGTAAACCATCTAAGAATTTAATTTCTCATATTTCTTTTAATTGTAGCAAAAGCCTATAAGTACTTGTTGAGATTTAAAGGAAGTAGTGGAAGAAGTGGAAAGGGGTAGGAGGGGGCAGAGGTAATTGGGTTTACAATCGAAAGCCGGGTTCGGAAGAGGGCGAGGAGATGGTGAGAATTGCCGAAGTGAGCATATACTTGAAGTGTGGTGAAACCATTATTCAGGATCATTTCCGGTCGGTGGAAGCGTGGGAATTTCCTAACTTTTCCAATTTAATATGCATATTCGGGGAAGAAGTCACGCTATTATATTGTGCTTAATAATAATAATAATGATTATTGTAATAATAATAATAATAATAATAATAATAATAATAATAATAATAATAATAATAATAATAATAATAATAATAATAATAATAATAATAATAATAATAATAATAATAATAATAATAATAATAATAATAATAAAAAACAATAAAACAATAATAATAATAATAATAATAATAATAATAATAATAATAATAATAATAATAATAATAATAATAATAATAATAGCAACCGAAAAATGGAAAATTTGTTTGTCAATCACTTCCTCACAATATCAAGATTTCAAAACCTTACATTTATTCGGCCGATAGAATATATTGGCTGCGATTAAATATTCGTCCAGTTTGGCCACTTTTTTAATTTAGATTGATTCACCAGTTAGCAACTTTTTTTAGGTTTAGTGTGCCATTTTAAACGTAACAGAAATATATCAGATTTCTAGGATCCTTTCGTATGGCTAAAGCTTTTTTTTAAATGATCTTAATTTTTCGGTGTTAAGCATTCATTAATATAGATATTTGACTTTTCTTTTATACAAACAGATAATAGTCTGGATTTTAGTCGTTCTTCTTTTATTTTAAATCTGAACGATCTTGTTTATTTATTTCTTTCTCTGTCATCAGTTTTTTTTTATGGTAGTAATCGATATACTTCACTTACTGTATTTTGGTTTAGTTTTATTAAAAATTTAATTAAAAATTTTTCCTCTACAATTTTTGCAATTGCTTTTTTGCAATTTTTCATTCGGTGTATACCCTGGCACATTTTCGGTGATCACACAAATATTTTTTATATTTTCCTGTTGGAGCTGTTCTTGGGATTCCTCGATTACCTGTACCGTGTTTCGAATCTCAGATAAGTCGGGGCTTGATAATTATTCTGATTTTTGGATCTTTAATTTCTTGATCTTTCTGTTGCCGAAATTATGTAAATGCATTTTTAAGGGAAGCAATTTCCTCTTTCAAGTTTTGTATAGTTAAATGCTGAATTGAAGTTATCGTGGGAATTAGTAGATGGGGGGAGGGGGTAGATAGGAGAGCATTTTTCTAACTGGCGAAGAAACTTTTCTCAAGCGATACTTCATCTTTAAAGTAGTTTTTTCATTTACTATTTTTATTCTTACTGTTGTTTTTGAATTTAACATTGCTTTAGTTTTTTTTCGCTATTTCTTCTATTTATATTTATAACAAGTTAACTCGATACATTTGTTACAACACTTAAAATTCTTTATGTAATTATATACAGTAATTTGATTGTAATTGGAGGCGGGAATTTTCACTTAGCACGTGAGAGATACAGAGAAACAACTCCGTACTCTGCGAAAGTCAGACGAATTAACACCAAATAAACAAAACTAATTTGTAATAATAATAATATAATAACTATTATTATTATTATTATTATTATTATTATTATTATTATTATTATTATTATTATTATTATTATTATTATTATTATTATTATTATTATTATTATTATTATTATTATTATTATTATTATTATTATTATTATTATTATTATTATTATTATTATTATTATTATTATTATTATTATTATTATTATTATTATTATTATTATTATTATTATTTTAAAAAACATTTATTTCTAATGTGATTTCAGGAGGTCATTACATGAAATGTGATTGTCGAATAGCTTGGATCATAAAATGGATCAAAGAATTCGATCTTCAAGTAACTTCCAGGGATCGAGACCCTCAATTCTGTGGCCAACCGGAAATTCTGAGATCGAAATCTTTCTATCAGATAGAAGAAGATGAGTTAATGTGCCAAGAATTAGCGGAACCGGATTCGAATCCTTCAAGTTCAAATGTCGCTTTAGAACCGGATATTTCCCCTTCAAGACCGGATATTTCCCCTTCAAGACCGGATATCTTTCCTAGACCAAATCCTAAACCCTCAGAACCACCAAGATCGAATGTTCCACCAAAGCCGGAGTTTAAACTTACAAGACCTGGTGTCGCGCTTCCAGATGTCATAGATAGTAAAGATAGAGAAAGCATTAAGAAGGAATCGGGTTCTCGTTTAGGGATCCTCGATAAGGTTCCTGAAAGAGATGTCCCTAAAGATCAATCAGAAATAAATTCTATTGAGAAAAAGAAAGAACACAATATGATTCCACCACCACCCAAAATAGGAGCCCCAATCCAGGTGCATATATATATATATATATATATATATATATATATATATATATATATATATATATATATATATATATATATATATATATATATATATATATATATATATATATATATATATATATATAATATATATATATATTATTATTATATATATTATATATATTATATATATATATATATATATATATATATAATATATATAATATATATATATATATATATATATATATATATATATATATATATATATATATATATATATATATATATATATATATATATATATATATATATATAATACACAGGAGTTAAGCTCAGAGGAGCCTAGTGTTAAATCGTCAAGACCAACAACATATTCCCCACCTCTTCGTCCAATTCGTCCCCCAAAGGCCCCCAAAGGAAGACCAAATCCTACAGGAGAAGTTGAAGTTCAGGATTTGAATCCTTCTTTTACGAGGAAAGTAGAGGAAGCAAAGAGGAAATATGAAGAAAATAATGATGAAATGAGGAAAACCGAAGAAGCGAAAGGAGGATTCAGTCGAGAACAATATTCGGCCTCCGACAGACATCCTTCCATCGTCAGAAGACCTCCTGAAAGGCCCAAAAATCCGGATGAATTTGGAACATCCAAAGAAGATGTCTATGGAAAGGAGGTAATCTTATTATATTTGTAAACACTGCATATATATATATATATATATATATATATATATATATATATATATATATATATATATATATATATATATATATATATATATATATATATATATATATATATATATATATATATATATATATATATATATATATATATATATATATATATATATATATATTATATATATATATATATATATATATATATATATATATATATATATATAATATATATATATATATATATATATATATATATATATATATATATATATATATATAAAGGTCATAGTTCAGGATGCTTACTGGGACAGCAATTCTATTAACATTCAGTGGGATTCTGAAACGTCAAATATTCTTGGTTTTAGAGTGGTTTATCGTCTGTTTGGAGATAAATATTTTAAAGTAAGTTCCATTTTTCGTTACAGTAATTGTCAAATTTAGTGGTTTAATCTTTTTCTTTAATTATTTAGTGATACAGATAAAAAAGAGTAGTTTATTTAATATGTAAGAAATATTATTCATACAAAGAAAAAAAAACCAAGGTGGAATTAGAAACAGGGAATAGAATTAATGAGTCATTGAAAGAAGAAAATAAGAAAGAAATTTGCTGACTGACAATCGCTAGATGAGAAAAAAATTGAGATTTTTGTTTGGGAAAATTGAATTTATAGCGTTAAAAATATTGTGAAAAATGGATACGGTATGATTTTTTTAAGATCATTTAAATTTTTTTTATTCTAATTCAATTTTCGCAGTTGAAAGAAATAAGTTCTTTGTGATACTGTCCAGCCTTCCTCAAGAAGGAATATTGAAGACTGTTAAATTATAGTGAAACTTCCATAATATATTAACCCTTATAAAATAAGGATGTAGAACCCAGATATTGGAACAGTGAGAGAAAATATTTAATGTCATATTGTATATAATGGACATTGAAATTATTTTTGATGACTTTTCGAATCAAAATTCTCTATTTTAGTGAAGAAATTTGAAGATTATGGAAAAAGGAAGTTTTATTCAATTCTTAAAAATTTCTCATAGGATAATAAAGCATGACTGAAAATGATGAAATATTCGGAGTTATTCTATTTCATGACGAACGTAAAATAATTTACTTATGTTTAAAGATGAAGTAGTGAAGGAGTGCAAAGTTAGAACGTTTGTCACCGGAAATTTAATTCACAGGAAAATGAAATTGCTGAAAAGAAGATTTAAATGAAAATTTCCGCAAGTTGACAGCAAATTCTTGAATGTTGGTTAAAATATTAAAAATTGGTATAAGGTGAAGTGAGTATAATAACAAATTATGGCTACCTATGAGGTTAGAATAGTAAAAAAAAAAGCATTTCTGATAAAGCTAAATTAAACTATTAATTTTCATGATTGCGCTTGAGAGAAACTGACTTCAAAGGAAAAACCGATGTGAAGAGAAATAAGATGGTGAGCCACAAAATTTACCCTTAAATTAATTCCCTGGATTCGAAAATAAAATTTCCATTTGAAATATTTTGACGGATTTGAGAATTCTGGAAATTAGCTGAAAGGAAGAAATTTTTATTATATAGGAATAATAATAATAAAGTGTGCAGTCACCAATATTATTCATAATTTTTATGGACTACTGCGGTATTCTGGTAAGGGAGAGGGTAGATGATGAGATTTTCGGATATGCAGACGACAGACTGAGGAGGCCCTGCAGAGGTTTAGTGTTGTGTGGTATGAGGTGCAGAGTTCAAAGAGGATGAGGATAAGTAGTGAAAAATAGAGGTTATGCTGATGAGTAGGGAGTAGGGAGTAGGAAGAAATGCATGTGAGAATAGAAGACATAATACTGAAACAAACGAACCAGTTTCAGTATCTCGGAGTGTCTTATGTGTCAAAAAATGATATGTCCATGATATGTCCATGGAATTGAATCATATAATTGTTAAGTTCGATGCTGCTTTTGCCTCACTGAACTCACTGTTCAGAGACCGGAGCATGCCACGGAAGGTTAAAACAATATTGAATACCAGCATGCTGAGACCCATACTGACTAATGGGTATAAGGTCTGGGTTCTTAGCACCAAGGAATAGAGCAAAATGCAAGCATGTGAAATGAAAGTGTTGAAACTGATAATGGTAATAACGAGACTGGACAGAGTGAGGAACGATGACGTGCGGTGGGAGCTGGGGATGGAGAGCATATTGGAGTTTGTGTAGAGGGGACAGTTACGGTGGTTTGAGCATGAAAAGAGGATGAACAGCAATATATATATGCAAGAAAATATGAATGGAGACCAGTAGAAGGAAAGTTGGTGGGGAGAGCCAAAATTAGATGTAAAGATGGTGTTGAGAGAGCGATGGAGAGAAGGGGGAGAACCATGACTGAGATAAAAGAGATGGGAGCGTATGATGATTGGCAGTTGTGGAGGGGTTTCGTCCGAAACAGCCGATAGGGGCTTGCTCCTACTGGAGGATGGTGAGAAAGAGAAAGTAATAATGAACTAAAATGAGCCAAAAAATGAGTAAGTTGAAGATCTAGGAATATCATAATATCAAGTGCGATCAAATAAAAGATAAAAGAGAAATAAGAAAGATAGGTAACTTTAAATAAAGTACGCTGAAGAAAAACAAGAACGAAAAATCTTGAACTTAGATAAAAATCTCTTTAAAGAAGAAATAAAACTTACTGGAAAATTAGTTGATGATTGTTAAATGATCAGATTTCCCTACACAGTATGTAAACTCATTTCAAGAAGAGGGAAAAAATTAGAAAACAGAGGTCAAAGTCAAGGTCAAGGTTCACAAGGTCCAATAGTAGTTTAGAAGAGCGTAAAAGTCTTGCTGTGTAATAAGGAATTTAGAAAAAAGGAAAAAAAAAAGAGAATAGATGATTCAAAATGAAAATCAGAATAAATAAATCCAAAGCAATTTTGAACTTTGACAGGAAAAAATTTGTCAGCGAGAAAAGAAAAGTATTCATTTCAATGATTATTTATTTATTTATTTATTTATTTATTTATTTATTTATTATTAGTATTAATATCACTGTATCTTGACAGATGGGTCAGCCTTTAGCGCCTTCCTCGCGAGAATTTAAAATAAAAAATGTTCCTCCCGACGAGTATTTTGTGGCTTGTGTTGTTTCCCTTGAAGAAATGGACATCAAACTAGAAAGGTAATACGCTATTAATAATTATTATTAATTATTAGTAGTAGTAGTAGTAGCAGTAATAGAAGTAGTAAGTGTTTACCTTCGTCTGTAGTTAAAATAGAAAGCAATACAAGATATCGAAATAGTGGTAAAGAAAAACAAACACTAAATATGGATTAAATATTTTTACGTCCCCGGAGGGTGTTACGCCCCTTTGATCTTAAATTAACTCTATAGTTTCATCCTACATTTTTTTTTTTTTTTTTTTTTTTTTTTTTTTTTTTTTTTTTTTTTTTAATTTTATTTTTATTTACCAAAGCTTCAAAATCTTCGTTTTTTGGTTTAATAAATATATTAACTATGAAAAGGATTATATACCATCATATAATCCTACCTTTGCAGTTTTAATTTTAAATACAAAGACTATGTATTTTGATTAATATGTATATTAATAGTGGTCGATTAAATTTCAAACATACCCAATCTTTATTGTAAGATTCGCCATTGAATATTTTACAGATTATGATGTAAAGTTCCGTATATATATATATATATATATATATATATATATATATATATATATATATATATATATATATATATATATATATATATATATATATATATATATATATATATATATATATATATATATATATATATATA
Organism: Armadillidium nasatum; assembly: GCA_009176605.1. NCBI lineage: Eukaryota > Metazoa > Arthropoda > Malacostraca > Isopoda > Armadillidiidae > Armadillidium > Armadillidium nasatum. The sequence goes on along the minus strand of SEYY01018958.1, from coordinate 14,730 downwards.
TATATATATATATATATATATATATATATATATATATATATATATATATATATACTCATTTAGGGTGGAGTCAGTTGCAAATGCAGAATGATCAAGTATTTGTTATTTTAAGGACTATTCAATAAAAATCACACTGTTCCAGGTTATTCATGTTCTTGTAACCTTTTAAATGAACGTCCCACTTATAACACTTTCCCAAGTGATCTCATACGACCTCAATGTATTACTTTCATCCATACTAATGCCTTTTCCTTTTTATAGATCTTTTACTCCATCAGGGCTATCTACATTTGCTCTTTCCCTTATGTCTATTATTATGGGTATAAAAACCTTCTTAGCCACTCTGTCATCATTTACTCTAATCACGTGTCTATACCTTCTCAGTACTCTTAGACTGATTTACCCTATCCACCAGACATCTCTCCTAGCAGCACAAATTGTATTTCTTCTAATTTCTTGCTTCCCTGAAATTCTTTCTATTCTAACTTGTTACTTTCTTCATCCACTTCTACTCTTCTAGTATTAAGTAAATCCTGAATATGTTCTCTCCAATTTCCCTCTACTTTCTTGTCAATTCCAACTAAAGTATTAACACAATTTAGAACCTCTTCCATCTAATTTCGAACCTTTATTGTCTTTTTTCAAAATAGCTTATTTCTTTCACGATAGTTTGCAAGCAATTTTTCCACTTTTTATTTTCTTAATGTATATCCATTCCTCTTGCACTTCTTCTATATCCCTTTCTTTGGTAATTACCCATTTTTCTGCTAATACCCTTTCATTGTGTAAATTTTTATTTTTTATTTTCTATTAAACCTCTACCCTCCCATTAAATTTCCATCTTACCTTCCACCCTTCTTTCATTTTAAATTTGCTTTTACCAAACAGTGATTGGATATAATCCCTGCTGCTTATAAGATTTTTACATTCAAAATATTATCTTTCTCAGTTTGATTTACACATAAATCTTCAAGCAAAGCACGATCACAGGTCTAGTCATTGCACCAACCCATGTAAATTTGTGGATGTTTCATTTATTAAAAGAAAGTGTTTAAAATTATCATCTATCTAGGAGGCAAACAATTCCAATCATTTTTCCTCTTTTTCTTTCTTACCTTCTGCTTCCCCAACCCTAACAACATTCAAGTTCTCCAACAAGCATATTTTATCATTCCTAATGAAACTACCCAAACTTCCTGTAGTTCTTCCTAAAACAACCTCCTGTACTTCTAAGCTGTTATTTATAAGTGCATAACTGTATATGCACATATAAATAACCAATCTTCATTCCTAAATTTCATCATTACCTAGTGTAACATTGAGGTGAATAGTTTACTTTCTCCACCATATGTACTCGTAAAAAAAAAAAAAAATTAAATAAAAAAAAACAAAAAAAACAAGCAATAACTGCCATATTCATAATATCAAAAAAAAAAAAAAAAAAAAATAAAACTGAATCAAACAGTAAAGGAGTAAAGGACAAGTTAATAGTATAATTTACATTATTTGATATATCTGCAACATCCACATTTTATAAGTGGAAAAATCAAGAATTGCGGATGCCAATTTCAATTTCAGTGCTAAATGTATGTGACATACGAGTACACACACACACACACACACACACACATATATATATATATATATATATATATATATATATATATATATATATATATATATATATATATATATATATATATATATATATATATATATATATATATATATATATAATAGTGTTCCGTTTGGTCAATGTCGTGAAATTCGAACTGGAGATGCAAACGCTCAGCTATCAACTCATATGGACAAAATCATCATCGCAGCTTCCGCTTCAATTTGCGGTACTGTCATTGTTGCCGTAGTAATCTTCATATGTTGCTTCAGAGGCAAAAACAAAAAAGAAGCTGAGAAGCAAAGCATTCCAGCAGTTATAAATCCTTCCTCACCTCCTCTGGCCTCCCTCGGGGCTCTGAATAACTCCAAAGGGGATTGGGACACTATATCAATGTATTCTCAGAGGTCTATTCCAAGGGCTAGAATGTATCATCACATGGATAAAGGTATTTCATTTATATATATATATATATATATATAATATATATATATATATATATATATATATATATATATATATATATATATATTATATATATATATATATATATATATATATTATATATATATAATTGAGCTATATTAAGAATTTTATTTTAATTTTTATACCTTC
>SEYY01018958.1:0-7500 GCA_009176605.1 Armadillidium nasatum | reverse complement strand
GTGGCATTTAGAAAAAAGCAACTCTCAGGTTAAAAATAGAAGCATTGATTATTTTGAATAAAAAATGTATGGAAAAGAAAGAAAAACAACTTTCTGATCGTTTGTCAGTGATGATCACAAAAATGCACTAATTACCTCTTATAAAATTTGTTTAAGAATAGAAAGGCAAAGCAAAGCACACACAATTGCTGAAAATTTAATTAAATCCAGTGGAAAAAATTTAGTAGAGTGTATGACTGGTGAAAAATACGTTCGCAGCATACAATGTGTACCACTTTCCAATAATACAATTTCTAAACGCATTAGTGATATATATAGGGACCGACCGGGACTGGAATTTTGCCGGGGCCGGGGCCGGGGCCGGGGATCTGGCCAGGGTTGCCTAAAATTTGTAAAGAGGTCAAAAGCACTGAAATTTTAGGTTAAGAAAATTAAATATAATTTTAATTGAGATTAATTTAATTATAAAGGAGTAGAATAGCCAACATTCACTTAAATTAATGATTATATGCACTTTTTTCAGAAAAAAAATCCTAATATTAAAAATTTTGTATAATAAAAGTTTCAAAAAACTACAAAAATTTTGAAAAAATATTTTTCTGATTCATAATTGTGACTTAACAGGTTTACAGGTCGTAAAAGTTTGGAAAAAAAATGTAAGACATAAAATTATCACTGCCCTCTGTTCTTGAATATTTCACTCCCCCAAATTCTAAAACTTATGATATAAATGTTCAAGAAGATTCTGATAGTGAATAGTGATTTAAGTGAATGAATTGTTTGTTTCTTCTTTTATGTTGCATTCATTTTGACCCACCCAATATGTAATGAAGGAGTAATGGAACTAAAATCTTAATTTTCTTATATTTTGTTTGATTTAATCCACCACAAAATATTTTTTTTTTTTTTTTTTTACAGAACGCCACCACTCACGGGCAGAGCCCTTTTCAAGGAAGGGGCACACACACATGCACAAAGCTCATTCAAACACACACACACACCTAACGCACAGCCCTCAGGTGGGCGCAGACGGAAGCCTTGAAGAGTGGAAGATTAAATACAGGAGGAAAAATAAATAATGGTAGAGAGTTCCACAGAATAGAGGTGGCTGGAAAGAAGGAGGTACCACAACGGGCTAGCCTGGGATTTCCTACGTCCACACAAAATTGGTGCGAAAGCAGGGCACCCCTTGTGCAACGAGGACGACGCAACGGTGGAGGAATGCGAGAGGCCAATTCCCTCGAGCACCTGCCATTGTAGTACCTGTAGAAAAGAGATAGCGCGCCAACGTCACGTCGTAGAGACAGAGGGTCAAGTGAGTTTGAAAGTAGGGACAGTTTATTAATCTCTTAGCTTTTGACTCAACCCTATCCAGAAGAGAGGAGGAGCCGGAGCCTCCCCAAATGTGAGAACAGTACTCCATACAAAGACGAATAAGACCCTTATATATTTGGAGTAACTGCTCAGAAGAAAAAAATTCTCGCAATCTGAACAGGACTCCCAGCTTCTTAGAGGCCGCTTTAGCAACCATTGTAATATGTGGTTTCCAAGACAGTTTGTTGTTTATGTTTAGACCAAGAATGTTAATGTTATTTACAGGTGAGACGAGAGAGCCATCGAAGAGGATAGGAAAGTTAGGAGGTGTTTTTGAGAGGGAGATGTGAAGAAGTTGAGTTTTTAAAGAGTTGAATTTTTCAAGGTTGCTTTGACCCCACCGGGAAATCCCATCCAGATCGGCAAGAATGGAATCGGAAAGTTGAAGACGAGAAGCAAGTCTAGAAGCAAATGAGGGAGCAGATTTGAAATGAGTAGAAGAATGCAGAGTTGAATCATCAGCATAAGAGTGAACAGTATAAATTGCAATTAAACTTATTCATGAACAACGCGTATACTATGAGCTCAAGATTCATGAACAATGCGATTGCTATATGATCGGGATTAAGCTTCAAGAACTATCACAAAGCTTGAAAGAATATTTAACTACACAAGGTAGCGTGGTTAGCCAACGAGAGTTACTTGAGAAGCAGCTGAAATCTTCACAAGGAGAGTTTCAGTCAGGTACCCAAGAAAAGGGAAACGTTCTTCATCATCTTTCTACAATTTCATCCAAGGAAGGTGAGCAGTGCCTTAAGTTTAAAGAATCGGAATACCTTTTGGAATCATTGGGAAGAACTCTGAATGAATTAGAACTGAAACAAACTAACGATAATGAAAAGGAAATTAAGACAAGAATCAGAAGTTGAGCTAGTGCTGATTCAAAAACAATTACAAAATATTTAAGAGACTGCTTTTGAAAGTAAAGAAAATCTTCATTTAGCAGAAAGTAAATTTTTGAAGTTGGATAGGGAAATCTCTAAAGGAAAACTGAATTTGAAAAGTTCTCGGGAAGAGCAGAGACATACCCAAGAGATAAACCGTTACTTCAGAGATAGAATTAAAGAAATAAAAGATAAGACAGTTGAAAAAGAGGATGAGATGGTCAGTCCGAAATAAAGAGGTTAATAAAAATTGAAGAATCCGAAAAGGACATAAAAAAGAAACTAAAATTACTAAGGAGGAACCGAATAGAAAAGTTTTTTACTGTCAAAGCGAACCTGATAAAAGGATACGACGAAGAAAAGTCAAACGTAGCAATGTAAAGGAGAAGAAAATGGAAATCGGAGGCATTTCCAAACATGGACTAAAGTTATGCGACTATTCAAATACCGAAGAAGGAGAAGCGTACCCATTCATTATATGCTACGGTATAGGATTTCGCAGAAATATGCTTTTCTCTTAAATGGGAGAGTAAATAAATCAAAACTAAGGATTCTACTAGAGAAGACGAGTCTCTCCAAAGGAATATAATAGTTTTACCACAAAGTTGCCTCCAAGGTCCTGAATAAACTTTCTTGCTAAATACTCTTCTGTTCCCCAGGAGGAATATAAAAAAATATTAAGTCCTAGAATAAATTGGTAAAAATCTCAGGTAAAATCACGAATGATGTTGATGGATAAATCCTGTTTATTATAATTATCTTTTGTTTAAGTATATAAAATTCTCTTACACGAGCTACTAATAAAAATAAATAAAAATATAACGACTCTCACAAATAATAAAATTAATTATAAAATTAGAACTCGTAAAGAAAGGTTTCTTGCTTCGGAATATAAGTCGCTCCTCTTCAATCAAACTATTTGGCGAAGTTGCTTATGTCCAGTATTCGTGACAGAAAAAAAATAAAATAAAAAATTAATATATATATATATATATATATATATATATATATATATATATATATATAAATATAATATATATAATATATTTATATTATATTTTTTTATTATATATATATATAGGATGTAGCGCCGTCCGAAGCGATGAAAGTACTCCTCATTGGGCTTAACCGCGGAGTGTTAGGGTGGGCTAGACCTTCCCCTTTCCCTCCGTTGCCCTTTGGTTCGCTCCTTTTCGCGTTTCACCTTCTCAGAGGGTCTCTAGTGTACCCTCGTCCCACATGGAGTGTCTATGCTCCCACTTCTTCCCCAACTCCCTTCTCACTCCTAAAATTTACAAGCTACTCCTACATTACCTTTAACATGCAAAAGAAAAATGGCGAAACGAAGAACTGCCTCAGAGATGCTACGAGGGGCGGCATCCAAAGAATGCCCCTCATCCACTCCTTCCCCCATCACCACTTGGGAGTTGGTGGCCTCCGGTGATGGGGTTGGTGCCACCAAGACCTCTATGCCGACTTGCCCTGGTGCACGATCTTCTTTTTTCATAAACTTCTGCAACATTCGTGGTCTCTTTACTAATTTCCATTTTGTCGAACACCACCTCTCTTCTTCTAGACCTCATCTCTTATTCTTAACCGAAACTCAGGTGTCTGAGTGCTCTGACAGCAAGCCCTACTCTGTTTCCTCCTACTGTCTCTATTCTCAATTTTCATCCAAAGGCGGATGTTGCGCTTATGTGCGCAACGATGTTATCTGTTCTCGTGTTTCTAATTTGGAGTCTTCTGAATTCTCTACCTTATGGCTTAAACTTTCTTGCAACTCTACAACTAAATTTAAATCTGTTCTGTCTACTTATCTCCTAACTCTACAGACTATCCAAAATTCTTCGACTATCTTAACTCCAAAATAGAACACATTCTTTCTTCTTCTCCCTTCTCCGAAATCATCATTTTAGGTGATTTCAATGTTCACCACCGCCAATGGCTTTCATCTAGTTCTCACGATCCAGCTGGTGAACTCGCCTCCAATTTTCTATCCAGAACAACCTTGAGCAGTTGGTGCATCTCCCTGTATCCCTATCGCCTTGGTTGAACCAACATACTTGATCTTTTCCTAACTTCTTATCCTTCTCCTTACACTGTAAACTCTTTCCTCTCTGGGTTCACGATCACCTTCTTATCTCTGTATCTTGTCCTGTCTCTTCAAGTCTTCCGCAAGAACGGCAACCGCCTTCGGCGAGGAGACGTTTCTGGCATTTCGGTGCCACTAACTGGTCTGACTTGCGGTCGTACTTCTCTGATTTTCCATGGAATGATTACTGTTTCCGTGGAGAGGGATCCCTCTGAGTGTGCTGAGCGCATAACCGAGGTGATTCTCTCTGGCATGGAGGCGTACATTCCATACTCTTTCCCTTCTACTAAACCTAACAAACCTTGGTTTAACTCTGCTTGTTCTCGTGCTATCCGCCACAGGGATGCTGCCTTCAGGGATTACCGTCGTCTTCAAACTCCAGAAACTCATGCAACTTATATTTCATCCCGGAATCGTGCAAAATCTATTCTCCGTAATACTAAAAACTCCTTTCTCCGCTTAAAATGCAACAATCTTTCTGGCTCTACATCCTCACGCCCTTTCGGCATTTTGCAAAAAATGTCAACTCTAACTTTGCTTCTTCCTCTTTCCCTCCTTTAGTATCTTTCTGACGGTACAACTGCCGTTTTGCCTTCCTCTAAAGCTGAACTCTTCGCTCAAACTTTTGCTTCTAATTCAACCTTAGACGATTCCGGAGCTGTTCCTTCTCCTCCAACCCCCTCCAACTCATTTATGCCTAAAATTATAATTTCTTCTAAAGACGTTATTTCTGCTCTCTCTGAGCTTAACACTAAGAAGGCGTACGGTCCTGACGGTATCCCTCCTGTGGTTCTCAAAACTTGTGCTTCCGAGCTTGCACCCTGCCTTGGTAAACTTTTTCGTCTATGTCTTTCTACTTCAACCTTCCCTTCTTGCTGGAAACGTGCGCTCATTCAGCCTGTGCCGAAGAGGGGGGACCCCTCTCAGCCCTCTAACTATCGTCCAATTTCTTTAACCTCCGTTCTTTCTAAAGTTTTCGAATCTATCTTTAACAGGAAGATTTGGAAACATCTCAATCTTATAATCTTATATCTGATCGCAGTATGGCTTTCGTAAGAAACGCCTACTGGTGATCTCCTTTCCCTTCTCTCTGACTCTTGGTGCTCCTCTCTTCGGCATTTCGGTGAATCTTTTGCTGTTGCGCTAGACATATCGAAAGCTTTCGATAGAGTCTGGCACAAAGCTTTGATTTCCAAACTTCCCTCTTTCGGAATCTATCCTTCTCTCTGTGACCTTCTCTCTGATTTCCTTTCCGGTCGTTCTATAGCAGCTGTTGTAGACGGCCACGCTCTTCCTTTAATCTATTAACAGTGTGTCCTCAAGGATCTGTCCTATCCCCAACCCTTTTTCTACTATTCATAAATGATCTTCTCTCTGTTACTTCATCTCCTATCCACTCCTATGCTGATGACTCCACCCTTCATTACTCTTTTCAATTTTAAGGCGCCCCTCTCAACAACAGTTACTAGACGCAAGGAGGGTTGCCTTGGAGCAGCTGACCTCTGATCTATCTCTTATTTCTTATTGGCGAGAGGAGAACATGTTTGTTTTCCTCACAACTCAATCCTCCATCTCTCCACTCGTTCAATCTTCCACACACTATGATATCTTCTTCAAACACTCAACTCCTTCATCTTTCAATATCTCGGTGTTTCCTTTTCTCGTGATCTTTCTTGGAAAGATCACATTACCTCTCTTTCTAAACAAGCTTCTAAGAGGTTGGGTGTTCTGAGGCGCCTTCAGTATTTCTTCACTCCACCCCAGTTGCTTGCTCTGTATAGGGGTGTTGTTCGCCCCTGTATGGAGTATGCTTCACATATCTGGGGTGGTTCCACACACACAGCTCTCCTAGAGAAGGTGAAGTCTAGGGCATTTCGTCTCATCACTCTCCTCTTAGACTCTCTTCAATCTCTTTCTGTCGTCGAATTGTTGCGTCACTCTCTCTTTACTATCGCTATTACAATGGACACTGCTCTTCTGAACTCTCTCGTCGCATACCTCCTCCTCTGAGAAGGGCTCGTGCGACTCGACTTTCCACACAGTCTCATCCTTTCTCTCCAACTCTCTGACCCCAGGCTTAACCGCTATGCTCTGTCTTACATGTACTCTACTGGTAAAGTCTGGAGCACACTCCCTTCTTCTATTTTTCCAACTTCCTATGACTTACACACCTTCAAACGCCGTTTGGGACATGTCGGCCTTTAGTTTGACCAGGCTTCCGTCTTTTCCCCCAACTCTGGTGGAATTTTGGTAGGCCTCTGGCTTTTGCCCACCAGAGGTGATATATAATATATATATATATATATATATATATATATAATATATATATATATATATTATATATATATATATATATATATATATATATTATATATATATATATATATATATATATATATATATATATATATATATATATATATATATATATATATATATCTATATATATTATATATATAATATATATATATATATATATATATATATATATATATATATATATATATATATATATATATATATATATATATATATATATATATATATATATATATATATATATATATATATATATATATATATATATATATATATATATATATATATATATATATATATATATATATATATATATATATATATATATATATATATATATATATATATATATATATATATATATATATATATATATATATATAATATATATATATATATATATATATATATATATATATATATATATATAATATATACTAAATATAATATATAATATATTGAAAAATTTATATATATTATTTATTATTTAAACCCATAGGTTGACCAATGCAGATTGAGATATTACACTTTATTTACAAACACCAATTCATGAAATTTTATGCAAAATATACACACAATCAAATCAGGAAAGAAGCTTTCGCTCCTTTTCAGAGCCTCTTTCAGGTATCACTGATGCGGCGATCTTCCTTTCGTAATTCTAGGTTCTCATGATGGTAGTTGGTTGCAATGAAGAATTTTGCAACTGATCGATCTGTAGTCACCTTCACTTTGATTATAGTTAGGTAGATTTTTGATACAGAAGGCTTCGGTTATTTTTCTTTTATTATAGTTGTTTATATGTTTAATAGTACAACTATCCTTTAGATTAAT
>SEYY01018957.1:55000-57364 GCA_009176605.1 Armadillidium nasatum | reverse complement strand
TTATTATTATTATTATTATTATTAGTATCATCATCATCATCATCACACACCTAAATATTATTATTACACTCAATACATAACCATCATTCTCATAATCTTTCATCATAATTAAACATTACAGTAATGATTTTACCAATTAATGAAGATATTCAAATCAGATCACATTTCTAAAAATAAGTTCATCTATTAACACCTTTAGTAAGTAAATATTTACAGTTTTTTATAATGAGGAAAATTGCGCTGGAGTAATGGACCATTACGATTGCTGTTAAACTGAGAATCGTATTTTGATGAATTATGTCTTTCATACGTCTGACACTTGTGTTTGCACTCTCTCTCTCTCTCTCTCTCTCTCTCTCTCTCTCTCTCTCTCTCTCTCTCTCTCTCTCTCTCTCTCTCTCTCTCTCTCTCTCTCTCTCTCTCTCTCTCTTTTTTTCTTTTTTTCTTTCTTTTTATATTATTTATTATATATTATTATATATACTTATATATATATATATATATATATATATATATATATATATATATATATATATATATATATATATATATATATATATATATATATATATATATATATAAATATATATATATATATATATATATATTATATATATATATATATATATATATATATATATATATATATATATATATATATATATATATATATATATATATATAATATATATATATATATATATATATATATATATATATATATATATATATATATATATATATATATATATTATATATATATATATATATATATATATATATATATATATATATATATATATATATATATATATATATATATATATATATATATATATATATATTAATTTATATATAATTTAAATTATATAATTTAAATATTCATCCCCCAGGAAGGACCTACGTAATTATCATTGGGATCTTACTAAAAAGAACCTTGGGCTTCACTGGCTGACGGCATATTTATATATATATATATATATATATATATATATATATATATATATATATATATATATATATATATATATATATATATATATATATATATATATATATATATATATATATATATATATATATATTAAAACAAAGGAAAGATAGAAAAAAAAGACAGACAGACAGAGAGAAAGATATACAGAGAGAAAGGGAGAGAGGATTATATAAATACGTATGCAAACACAAGCGAAGAATTGCATCTGTTTTGCATTTTGACACACCTGAGGTCGTAAATTATAAAATACTATATAATATATTATATATATATATATATATATATATATATATATATATATATATATATATATATATATATATATATATATATATATATATATATATATATATATATATATATATCCTGGTTTGGTAAACAATTTCGTCGATGTCTTTCTACTTCAACCTTCCCTTCTTGCTGGAAACGTGTGTGTATTCAGCCAGTGCCGAAAAAAGGGTACCTCTCTCAACCCTCCAACTACTGCCCCATTTCTTTAACCTCAGTTTCTCTAAAGTTTTCGAATCTATCCTTTATAAGAAGATTTGAAAACACCTCAATTCTTCTAATCTTATCTCTGATCGCCAGTATGGCTTTCGTAAGAAACTCTCTGCTGGTGATCTTTTTTCTCTTCTCTCTGAATCTTGGTACTTCGCTCTTCGGAATTTCCGTGAATCTTTTTCTGTCGCGTTTGACATATCAAAAGCTTTAGATAGAGTCTGGCACAAAGCTTTGATTTCCGAACTTCCCTCTTTTCGGAGTCTATCCTTCTCTTTGTGTCCATATCTCTGATTTCCTTTATGGTAGTTTTATAGCAGCTGTTATAGACCGTCACCGATCATCCTTTCAGTCAATTAATAGTGGTGTTCTTCAACGATTTGTCCAATCCCCCAACACTTTTTGTGCTTTTCATTAATGACCTTCTCTCTGTTACTTCATCTCATATTCACTCTTATGCCGATGACTCCACCTTTCATTACTCATTCCAATTTGAAAAGCGCATTTCCCAACAGTAATTAATAAACAGACGGAAGGGGAGCATTGGAGCAACTGAACCTCTGATTTATCTCGCATTTCAAATTGGGGCAGAAAAAAACATCGTCGTTTTCAATGAAATCAAGTCTCAATTCTTTCATCTCTCTACCCGAATAACATCTTCCGCACAACCACCATATCTTCTTCGAAAACAACGCAACTAAAACCTTCATCTCTCTCTTTTTTATTCTTATTATTCTTGGTTTGTTTCTTATTCTTGTGATCTTTCTTGAAAGGATCACATTCCTTCTCTTTCTAAAGTAAGATTCTAAGAGGGTACGTCTTCTGAGGCGCCTTCAGAATTTCTTCACGCCACCCCAGGTGCTTGCTCTTTA
>SEYY01018957.1:12500-20000 GCA_009176605.1 Armadillidium nasatum | reverse complement strand
TAATTATTCTCATTACCTTCATTTCAATACTTAATAAATGTGGTGTGTATATGGCATGCTCTTAAAATGGAAGTAACATTTATGATGATGTGTGTAATTTTATGTTAAAAAACTTTGGTGATTGTGTGACAAATCAATCGACTTAAAACGAATGAAATATTTTAGAAATGTTCGCTTGAAATTTGGTTAAGAATTTAAGGGTTATAAAATCTCTAGATAACTCATGATTTTTCAAAGTTTGTGGGAATTTTACTCTAATATACGAAAATTCAGATCCTTAAATTTGACAGTTCATTAGGAGTTTAAATTGGACAGTTCCTTAGTAAAGTCAAGTTTAAATCTTACAGTTTTTTAAAAAAAATTTTAGGAGCTTATTTGGACAGTTCCTTTGGAAATTTAGGGGTTTAAATTGGACAGTTCATTAGGAAATTCATTACTTTTAAAGTAATGAATTTCCTAATGAACTGTTTCCTAATGGACAGTTTTTTAAGAAATTCATGATTTAAATCAGACAGCTCTATAGGAAATTCAGGGGTTTAAATTTTACATTTTTTTTAAGAAATTTAGGAGTTTAATCGAAGAGCTGTTTGGGAAATTCACGTATAAATAGAGCAGTTCTTTAGGAAATTCAGATGTATAAATCTAAGAATTATTTAAGAAATTCAGAGGTTGTAAATCGGAAAGTTCTTTAAGAAATTCAGAGATATAAATCGGAGATTTCCTTAAGAAATTCGGGTTTAAATCTGAGAGTTCTTTAAGAAATACAGAGGAGTAATTCGGAGAGTTTTTTAAGAAATTCAGAGGTGTAAACCGGAAAGTTCTATAGGAAATTCAAGACTTTAAATAAGACAGTTCTTTATGAGTAGGAATTAAACGCTTAGCATAATTAAAGTTGGACCAGCCTGACCTACATGGCAGACAAAGAAATCTGCAAACGAATAAAAAAGATTCTTCTTGTGTTTTGTTTTAATTTCTCAATTATTATTATTATTATAATTATTATTATTATTATTATTATTATTATTATTATTATTATTATTATTATTATTATTATTATTATTATTATTATTATTATTATTTATTATTATTTTTATTATTTATTATTATTATTATTATATATTATTATTATTATTATTATTATTATTATTATTATTATTATTTTAACTATTTTTTATTATTATTATTATTATTATTATTATTATTATAACTATTATTATTACTATTATATTATTATTATTATTATTATTATTATTATTATTATTATTATTATTATTATTATTATTATTATTATTATTATTATTATTATTATTATAAGAGCATATTGACAAAAATAACGAGAGGAATTTACTTAAAAAGATAGGAAAATTTTTCCCTTTTATAGAATCTTTGCGAATATATATGTAAATTACGTCAATATTGAAAACAGTGAAAGGCGATGATTTTAGATATGCAAAAATATGGCATAAAAGAGACTTAGGGAAAGCCTTTCTTTGCTTGATGACATTATGGCAACATGATTAGATAAGCAAGTTGATAAGTTTGCTTCACAATCACTTTGTGCGTGGTTAATCAGTATTTATAGAAGACTGTCTTTTTATTAGTATTAATATTAGTATTAGCATTAGTATTAGTATTATTCATTGAAATGTTTTCCTAAAATTTTAAACAGTTTTTAAATTTAAATTTGGTTTTATATTTATTACATACTGAAACTAATATATATATATATATATATATATATATATATATATATATATATATATATATATATATATATATATATATATATATATATATATATATATATATATATATATATATATATATATATATAATATAATATATATATATCAGAGGTGGGCGCGCAAATTTTAAAATTTAGAGCGCAAACTCAAAAGCGCAAATTTTAAAAATTTTGTCCGCAAATGCAAAAGCGCACATTTTTTCAAAAATTTAGTCCGCAAATGCAAAAGCGCACATGTCCGCAAATAAAAAAAAATTTTTAAAGCGCAAATTTTGAAGCAAAAAAAAAAAAAAAATATAAAAAAAAAATAAAAAAATAAAAAAAATTTTAGCGCTAGGATGTAAAGATGAATTATTTTTAAATTTTATTTGATAAATGCAAATATATAACAAAAAATGAGAAAGAATTTATTATTATTTATTCAGCCATCTATGATCTCTTCCTCCTCGTAGCTCTCCTCTTGCATTCTGAAAAGGGTCATATTCCCTTTCATGAAAATAAATTTTTCAAAATTGCTGGATGCAATGGCTGCACTCTTTGGGTCTTTGAATGTCAGTGCTTTGATTAAACAACCTCTCCACGGCAGCTTAGCTGGGTAATGGGGTATTATAGTTCATTAACAAGTCCACCCAGAGCTCTTGGTATTCATATGGAAAAAGGTTCCTAGTGAGAGGGGTATTGTGGTGAACATTCTACTGCATCCCAGCTATCCAAGGTTTGCCGCAACTTCTCCTCCAGAGGTGTCTGCTAGATATATTGGGGCCTTCAGTTTCTGAAAAATTTAGAAATGGTATCAAGAACTCAAATCTTTTTAAGTTTCATTTGAACATTATGTCAGTGTATTATGATATATATATATATATATATATATATATATATATATATATATATATATATATATATATATATATATATATATATATATATATATATATATATATATATATATATATATATATATATATATCATCATCATCATCATCACCGTCCAAACCGGTAGGCTGACGCCTGTCGGGTGCTACTCCTCCAAAATTTTCTCCACGCATTTCTGTCCTCAAACATTCGGTTGTCTTCCACCTTTTCCAGTGTCTTTTTCCTTCGTTGTATGGCTTCTTCTACCGCCTCCATCCATCTCTTCCTTGGTCTTCCCGCCGGTCTCCTTCCTTCTGGTCTCCATTCCAGCATCTCTCTCAGTCTCTCTCCCTCCCCCATTCTCTTCACGTGACCAAACCATCTCAGTTGGTTTCTTTCTATGCATTCAAAAATTGATTCCACCCCAAGTTTCTCTCTCACCAGTTCACTCCTCATTCTATCTCTCAGTGATATATATATATATATATATATATATATATATATATATATATATATATATATATATATATATATATATATATATATATATATATATATATATATATATATATATATATAGGTTAAGAGATGCTTAAAGTTTGTTCTAAATTATAAAAATAGCTCACCTTAAATGGGTCCATTTCAGATTCATTCCCATCACCTTCAGTGCCTTGATGTGGAGGAGTAAAATTCGATGCAATATTACACTTTATTTCCTCCAATATCCTCGTCTTGACAGCTGGATACTTCCCCTCATTTAACCTATGTGCCACTCCGATTTTGAAGTGAGGGTGCAGAGCTGTTGCCATAAGTAAATCACAATCATCAAAAATCCTGCTGAACCTCGGTTCAAATCCCTTTTCTTTCCCTTTGTTTGGCTTTGGCTGCTTTAGTAAGTAGTTGACTAAGCTTTTGGCATAGTTAAGTTTTTTCACCTCTCGTTGCAATTCCACGAGATTGTCCTTGAGGAGGAAGAGGTTAGGCAATAGAACCCCCGCGTACGCATTCTTCTCATCCTGCAACATATGCAGCCTAACAGCAATAGGCGTAATTATTTCGATGTACTCGGCAATTACCTCCTTGTCAGTTTTATTAAATATTGGAAGACAAGGCTTTTGTTCCATACAAATAAACCAATAAACAAAATATTCAATAAACCATATATATATATATATATATATATATATATATATATATATATATATATATATATATATATATATATATATATATATATATATATATATATATATATATATATATATATATATATATATATATATTTTTTTTTTTTTTTTTTTTTTTTTTTTTTTTTTTTTTTAAATATCGATATTTTTTTTTATATATCGGCATTCCTAGTTTAAGTATTAATTTTTAATTAGCAGAAAGAGTAATAAAATTTGGCTGATTAAATAAGAAACTGAAATATCAGCCCAAAATTGTTTTTTATTAAGAAAAATGATGAAGCGCAAATTGGTAAGCGCTAATTTCAAAAAACTTCCGCAAAAGCGCAAAATATTTTTAAAGCGCAAATTTGCGCTTTTGCGCTCTTAAAAATGTTGTTAAGCGCAAAATGCAAAAGCGCACATTTTCGAAATTTAGCGCAAAACGCAAAAGCGCAAAAAAAATTTTTAAAGCGCAAATTGCGCTTTTGCGCTTTTGCGCTTCATTTTGCGCTTATGCCCACCTCTGATATATATATATATATATATATATATATATATATATATATATATATATATATATTATATATATATATATATATTATATATATATATATATTATATATATAATATATATATATAATATATATATATATATATATATATATATATATATATATATATATATATATATATATATATATATATATATATATATATATATATATATTGAATTATTTAACTTTACTTGTAATCACGAGGATTAAATACTAAGTCAAAGTATTATTAAGATTAAATATTATTATGGAAATTAAGGATAGGAGGAATTTTGAAGTTCAAAATATTTAGATTAAATAAAGTTTTCCAATTTTCCCTTGTTTTTTAAATGAAAATATTGTACATCTCATATCTTCTTTATTATTTAATTTTATTTTATTTTTTAATATTAAATAATTATTATTTAATTATTACTTAATAATTTACAGTCTAAATATCCCTAGTAAAAGGAAATATCTTAGGTGAATAAAACACAATCCTTGAAAAGGTGTAAGATGAAATTAATTTGAAATTAGAATTCGTGGAGGAGAATTCTACAAAACAGAGATGGCTGGAAAAAAAAAACTATTTATTTACCCTAAATTTTAGCATAGAAACAGAAGTAAATCAAGGAATGAATGAATAAAATGCTTAAAAATTTATGCAAAGATACAATTTATTACAATATTTACAATGATAATAAGTATATAATAAATATTTTACTTTTTTAAATAGCAAATATTGTTTTTTTTTTACTAAATTAACATTTAGTTTCTTTATTTCTAAATTGATTATTTCTTGATCACAACAAAAAAATAATCGAAAAGATAAAACTCTAAAATCATTTTGTATCTTTTACTAATAACATTTTTTTATTTTAAAATATTATTTTAATATTATTAAATATTATTTTAATATTATTTTAAATATTTTTATTTAAATTTTTAAATTTTTAAATTTTTTTTATTTAATTTTTATTTAAATATTATTTTAAATATTATTTTAAATTTATTATTTTTAAAAAACTAAAACTGAAACTGATAAATTAACGAAAATATAAATCAGCTCATCAATTGATATTATAAAGATTAAAATTATTGTTATTATTATTATTATTATTTTATTATTATATTATTATAATATAATATTATTTATTAGTATTATTATTATCATTATTATTTTTATTATTATTATTATTATTATTATTATTATAGTAATAATTATTATTATTGTAATAATTATTATTATTTCACTATTATTATTATTATAATCATTTTATATTTATTTAAATTATAAATTATTATTATTATTACTATTATTATTATTATTATTATTATTATTATTATTATTATTATTATTATTATTATTATTATTATTATTATTATTATTATATTATTATTATAATTATTTAAATCTTTCTGATAATTTGACTGATTTTTAAAGCTATATTTCAATATTTCTTAGAATTTCTATTATCTTAATTCTTTATCAACCATTTTTTTTTTTATCACTCACGCTTTTCTAAGTGATTTATATTCTCTTAAAGAGTTTTTACAAACTATCCCTAAACACTATAAATCTTACTCTTTTTTTTGGTATTGTAACAAAGTTTAAAGGAGAGTTTGATGTTTCCCAAACTTTGAACACAATTCTCATGTATTATTTATATGAGTACCCATTTTTTAACAAAATATTTCTTTTAAAATACAGTGTTTATGTATGTATGTAATATATATATATATATATATATATATATTATATATATATATATATATATATATATATATATAATATATATTATATATATATATATATATATATATATATATATATATATATATTCTTCTCTCCTTAATATTCTTGATGTTTCTTTTTCTCGTGATTTTATTTATTTGTTATAGGGGTGTTATTTGCCCCTGTATGGAGTACGCCTCACACATCTTGGGTGGTTCCACTCATACAGCTCTCCCTGAAAAGGAGGAGTCTAGGATTTTTCTTCTTATCAACTCTCATACTCTCGCTAATTCTCTCCAGTCTCTTTCTGCCTGTCGAATTTTTGCTTTACTTTTTCTATACTATCGCTATTATAACGGATACTGCTCTTCCGAACTCTCTCGTCGCATACCTCCTCCTTAGAGAAGAGCTCGTGCAACACATCTTTTTACGCAGTCTCATCCTTACTCTGTCCATCTCTCTGGAACACACTCCCTTCATCTATTTTCCCAATTCCCTATGACTTACACTCCTTCAAATGCCGTGTTTCGAGAGATGTCGGCCTTTAATCTGACCAGGATCTCCATTTGCTCTTTTCTCTGGTGGAAATTTGGTTGGCCTCTTGCCTTTACGTACCAGAGGAAAATATATATATATATATATATATATATATATATATATATATATATATTATATATATATATATATATATATATATATATATATAATATATATATATATATATATATATATATATATATATATATATATATATATATATATATATATATATATATATATATATATATATATATATATATATATATATATAATATATATATATATATATATATATATATATATATATATATATATATATATATATATATATATATATATATATATATATATATATATATATATATATATATATATATATATATATATATATATATATATGATTATAGTTGGAATCGGAATGGGAATCAAAGCCGATTTTAAAAACCACCGATCATGACCGATTTCGCAGCTCCGAAAAGTAGTTCATAGTAAGTTAAATTTGAATCATTAGCAAGTGAAAAGGAATAAAAGAAGAAGAAAAGAAAAAATAGGTTAACTTTTGTCTTTAGCCTTCAATTATTTTTAATTATTTCCAGCCCTTTTCAAAAAGTTTCGTTCCTTTTTCTTTTTATCTCAATTGATCTGCACGAAATCTAATGAGAAAAATATTGATCACATTCCCGAAGAAGAATTAAAAGATTCAAAAACTTTTCTTATTTAATATCGAAAGAAATCTATCTAGTTCATATATATATATATATATATATATATATATATATATATATATATATATATATATATATATATATATATATATATATATATATATATATATATATATATATATATATATATATATATATATATATATCTGTGGTCACTAAAAACAATTTTAGACATTCGTGCAGATGCAAAGGAGGATGTATACTT
>SEYY01018956.1:142500-157694 GCA_009176605.1 Armadillidium nasatum | reverse complement strand
TAATAATAACAATAACAATAATAATAATTATTTTTATTATAATTATTATTATTATCGTTATTATTATTAATATTATTATTTTTATTGTTATTACATTATTATTATTTAATATTAAGTTCTGATTTCTTACTCAAGATTGAAGTTAAAATTTCGATTTAATGAGCTCTTTAATTTTTTTGACTTTCTAGTATTTTTTTCTTCTTAATTAACAAAGTACAATGTTTATTGAACCTTTATCTTGTAAGGAAAATTGAAGTTGCTAAAATCTGCAAATCTTTTGGAGACCTTATTCATATAAAACTTATTCGAGCACTGAGCGTATTAAACAGGAAGAGTTTCTTTACTTCTGGGAGATATTTTGGTAAAAGCTTAGCTAAAATTTTATAGAATTTTTCCAAAGTCGAAATCCTTAAAGAAAATGCTTCCAAAATCCTGACTTTACTCCTTTAACTAGAAAATTTGCAATCTAGGCGCAAATTCGAAGTTCTGCAGGTAAGGAGTATAACTCAATTACTTTTGTAACGGAGCTTAGCAGTACAGGTACTTAAAGTTTCGTGCTGGATGATGCCCACAATGTATTCATCTATAGTTTCTACATAAGGTTAATTATGGCATCCAATATGTGAACAAACACCTTATTACCTTATTACGTATTACCGAATTTAATTACTGAATTTAATCATTAAAATTTTTATTTTGTTTCTTTTTCTTTTTTTGCTGAATAAGTATATTTGTTCATTATGCTTTACATCGTCTAAAAAGTTTTTCAGGCCCATGTCTTCTTTCTATTCTTCCTTTAACATTATCATTAAGCAACTGTTCACAATTCTTTAGTTGCAATATTAGTTGACGTTATGCAAACGAGGCATTAGATGGCGCTCAAAATTCTAAATAGTAAGAATATAATCAAACTTTATAACATGAATTAAAAATGAGTTTCCTTGAACCCAAATCTTTGATGTTAGATCGTAAGTCAACTTCTATTAATTAAAAAACATAAATGCACAAAGGCTTGCCCCAAATTTGAATAAGTCAGAAATTTAGAAACTGAGATTTTATTCAAAAGAATGATAAAACTACTATAGCTCTATTACACAAAATAGAGAAAATTTAATTCAGTAAGTTACAGACATAGATAGATAGATAGATAGATAGAGAGAGAGAGAGAGAGAGAAGAGAGAAGAAGAGAGAGAGAGAGAGAAATTAAATAAAAAATATATAATATGTATATATAAGTATATATATATATATATATATATATATATATATTATATATATATATATATATATATATATATATATATATATATATATATATATATATATATATATATATATATATATATATATATATATATATATATATATATATATATATATATATATATATATATATATATATATATATATATATATATATATATATATATATATATATATATATATATATATATATATATATATATATATATATATATATATATATATATATATATATATATATATATATATATATATATATATATATATATATATATATATATATATATATATATATATATATATATATATATATATATATATATATATATATATATTAGTAGAATCGATTTGAAATCAAAAAAACTTAAAAGCTTTTTAATGTTGCAGTTACACTTCATTAAAATCATTAAGAAATAATAATATCCATTCTATATAATGATAATATATATATATATATATATATATATATATATATATATATATATATATATATATATATATATATATATATATATATATATATATATATATATATATATATATATATATATATATATATATATATATATATATATATATATAATATATATATATATATATATATATTATTGTTATTAAGCTTACATTTTTTAAATTAACATAATAAAGTCACAGAATTTGAAAAAGTTAAAAAAAATTTTGGAGCAGATTTAATAGAGGAAGATTAAAACAAGGTTTTTGTTTCCTTTAAAATGTTCATTAAAATATGACAACATTTTCTTAAAATTTTAAAAAAATACTTAGCTGATTTTTCAAATTTTTTAATTACTTATACATTTTCTTCATTCTCGGAATTTAATTATAAATATCTTTTACTTATTTTTTTTTCTTTTTATCCTAGAACGCCAACAGGGCTTACTGTATTTACTTCACTAGAAGGTTCACGTTCAGGATTCTGATCCGAATCTGCTTTTTCTAGGGCTTCTTCAGTATAGAGATCTTGGACATCATTTTTAATGCCTTCTGAACCTCCCTTCTCAAAATCAACAAAAGGGTCCACCTGGCATATAAGTAATCCAAATTCGTTTTGTGTTCTTTCGGCAAGCAGTCTACTTCCTCCCTTCAAAACAGTTCCAGTTACAGCAATATCAGGACTACGAATATCTTGGTAAACGAATTCAACAAGAGGATAAAGTTCTGTTGTTTTATAGTAAGTTCCATCAGGCCATCTGTAGTCACTCTCACCAAAATCGTAAGTCATATCAAGGAAAGAAAAACTCTCTTCTGCGATAAAAATAAAATAAATAATTTACATAAGACTCTTAAAAATAATAAAAATGGTATAAGAAACATATATATATATATATATATATATATATATATATATATATATATATATATATATATATATATATATATATATATATATATATATATATATATATATATATATATATATATAATGAATATAAACTTATTACTATGTAAGATACAGAAAGAGAAATTTAGAATGAAATTAGAAAAATGTTTACAAGAAAGATATCACAAATTAGGCCCTTACATAGAGACAAATTCTTGCACCAAGAAACTCATGCATCCGAAATCTCTGCAAAATAATTTTGAGGGACTTAAAATTCATAATTATTAGATATAGGATGAATTGTAAAGAAAAAAAGGATAGAGGTTTTGGAAATGAAAGTTTTTATATAGAGGGAAAAAGATGAGAAAAGATTAGAAATGATGTACGCATAACATACGTGCAGCTAGGAGAGATGGTTGGAGGAAACGGCAAATAAAATTTAACTAATTTGATGTAAATAGAGACTTAATGGATGGAGAATGAATGAATGAAAGGAGATAACAGGTATTTATGTCTGAGGTGATTGGTACTAGAGGAAGGGGCAAGCTCAAATCCTTGAGTAAGAAAACAAAGGACGTTTTATTAGTATGAATTAGGAATATAGATTCTCACAATATATAGGGTCACTTGCATTTTGTGTGTGTGTGGGACATTCCTTTGTCATTAAAATTATTTGAAATTCTATTTTCATTTGAACAGCACCATCACAGTAATTTCTAAGATCCAAATCATCCCTCCCTCCACGGAAATCCTCCATCAATCTCTCCCTTTTGTAATTTATCAACATTTTACTTACAATCAAACCCTATTTTTACTCTTACTATCTCAAATTCCTTTATCTCACGTCCCTCTTTCAAAGATGATGTAAGGTATTCCCAATAACTAATCTCTATCATTCTCACATTATATATTTTTCCCTCATCAGAACGACTTGCGAAGGAGAGAGGAAAGGAATCAGTTGAATAAGGAGTTCGTTTATACTATGATTGTACAAAAATCATTCATCTTATATATACATACGTAAGCGTGCACACGCTGCTCCTACAAGTTTGTAAGTTAAACCCTGTGCCATTACCCATCATAACTTTTCTACAACGTGGGATTTCATTGGCCTTCTTGAATTTTGATCACGTGTTTTTTTCATCGCCATCCTGATTTTTCATCTTCGATACCGCGACTCATTCTCGAAATTTAAAACACATACTTTCTTCATAGCAGCCATCTTGTTTTTTCTTCATTCAGGATGTCATCATCACGTGACTTCGTATTCATCAACACGTGCTAGGGCCTAAATCTTCAACTATTTTTATTATCATGGATAACTTCAAATGTAGCTTTATCATATATTTCTAATAAAATTATTTTATTTCACAAACGAGACAGAGATGTATACATTCCCTGTGAAAAGTTTCTAAACAAGGTAAGGCAGGAACATGTATTAAAATATAAAATAGTAAAACTACATGTAAATTCTTCTTAAACATCATTATATACGTATACTCAAAGTATTTGAACCTAATATTACTTGTAATGTGGTTCTATAAATTCGTTTTCATCATGCTTTACCGTATTATATTTATGAAATTATGTTTTCACATTACATGATAATTACATATACATAGTATTTATATTGCATAATAAACATACCATACAGTACATGTTCCCAAATTTCATGAGTATGACACCACTCTATATCATCACATCCTCACTGAAAAAGAAGTTAATGACTCATTTATTCTATTTCAAACAACTATAATCCTATAACAAGTTTATTCACACGCTCACAATATCTAATTTTTCATGATCAGATATTCATGACGTCATACCCTTCTCCGAACCAAAACAATGTTTTATTTTTACGTCGACGTCATCCACTATTCGTTATACAGATTTTTTTTAGACATGTTCGCAGAAAATGGGGGAGTAAAGCCATTATTTACAGCCCATAGCCATTTAACCTGAGGAATAATGGTTCAACGTTGACGCATTCAGGGAAATCAGAGGATTCCACGAGCGACGCAGTGCGGAGAAGAACAGCGAGTCCATGGCGTGTGTAAAAAGGATTGGGGCATTATTCGTATACGCTGGGAGGCTGGTGCAAGAATCTACGCAGGAGATCAGGTTAGGGATGGTATTTTCGGCACCTCCTCACCCCTACCTCTCTCACAGAGAAAGCTGATCCATCCTGATTGGCTAGCAGCCCACACAGCGTATAGGAATCATGCCCAATCCATTTCACGCACACCGTGGATTCTCTGTTCCTCTCCGCACAGGGTCACATATGAAAATCTCTGATACCTCTGAATACGTTAACGTTGAACCATTATTCGCCAGGTTAGCTGGCTATGGCCTGTAAATAAAGAATTACTCCCCCCTGCCCCATTTTCTGCTGGCATATCTAAAAAAAATATGTATATCGAATCGTGGATGACGTACACGTACGTATATGGTTCTTTCATGTGAGAAATGCACAAATATGTTTCTTTATAGTAGAAATGAGCTTTTGACTCGAAATGTTGCTCTGTTTGAATGTGAGAAAATGTGGTGAATAACATTTTTTGAGATCATGTTAATAACACTTTTGCGAAGAAAGATAAAATTAGAATTCAGCAATATTTATCTGAAAGAAAAATTTTAAGATGATGGAGCTGAAACCCCATTAGGAGACTAGATTTTCAAAAGACAACATGCCAGCATTTCATCTTTTTCATTTGTATCCCTTTCCCATGTTAGGTGCTCCTGTAGGCAGTTTGCGTGAGAAAGTAAACTGCTTTTCAGGGTTTTATGATCTCGATTTCAACAAAATTCATACCGAAATGGACTTATGGTATACTTTGTGACAGGATAAAAAAATAAACAAACAAAATTTGAAAGACTTGGAACTTACTAAAGTCATAAAGAAGCCGACACACTTGTTCAACAAGTACTTAGCATTGAAAGTACTTTCAGCTCTCTGCGAAGAGTTAAGACTTGGACTAAAAAGACAGGCTTAATGAACTATGTATGATGAGTATTCATAGAAAATTAGTAAGTGAAAAGATGAATGAATTAGCAACAAATGTAATTGTGAAACTCGCTGAAAATCCCTAGCGTCTGATTTTAGCTTAGATTTAATATTAGTTACCACTCACCAAGGCACCAACCCCAATGAATAGTACTTTACGTTTCTCATGTAGATTTTTTTTTTAATTACCTCGTTACACATAAAAATTGTTAATTACAACTGCTGTAAACTCATTTTTTTATTTTTTTTATAACTGAAATAAATTTTTTTTATTCTATGATATTTTTTATTAGCCTTTGAAAAGAAAAAAATCTGAAGTTTAATCAACCCACACCGTCTAATGATCAGTGTGTGCAAATACATAAATTAACTCAACCTTTACCAGCCCCTAAACCAAATCCTACGTACACACACAGCACACACACACACACCATATATATATATATATATATATATATATATATATATATATATATATATATATATATATATATATATATATATATATATATATATATATATATATATATATATATATATATATATATATATATATATATATCACTCAACCTTTCACCCCTCCTAAATGAAATCCTGTGTACACCCATGACCTAAAGTAATATTTTCACAAAGTTTCATAAAGATGATGCAATTTCCTAGTTTTTCCTTTCCAGTTGCTGTGATCATCAGGATTTTGTTCTTTCTCGTACTTTATATCTACTTTTTATTAACGATCTCCTCAGCTGCTCTTTAAATTCTATTCATTCTTATGGTTAACGAATGAGCCCTTAATTTTACCTTTTCATGTGGGAGCATACAGTAAATTTGGAGAGGAAATTTGTTCGGTTGCAGTGGATTCCTGGATGTGTGTCATGAGAGATGAATTTTGAGGTGTAGATAGAGTGAGGTGGGGGGGGGAGAGTTCTATATCATGCAGGTTTACTCTCCTGACATGACACATTTAATTATTTCTTATGAGGAAGGGTATATATATATATATATATATATATATATATATATATATATATATATATATATATATATATATATATATATATATATATATATATATATATATATATATATATATATATATATATATATATATATATATATACCTTGAGTTAGATTGACAGCATCTCTGAAAGACCAGTAACTTTGATACTGCTTCATAGTTTTCAAAATTGGAATCCTTCCATTCTTGCTCAATTTTTTGCACGTTTCTTCAAGATCTGATTTGGGGCTCGAGCCTTGAAGTGGTTGAGAATAAAAGACACCATCAACGCCGTGATAGAAGTCGAACGATCTCTCTGTCGAAAGTTGTCTTTTAAATATATCAGTTACTGTCTTATTGACAACTTAAATTGTATTATTATTATTATTGTTAATAATATTTTTTATTATTATACTTATTATTATTATTATTATGGCTATTAATATAATTATTATTATTATTATTATTATTATTATTATTATTATTATTATTATTATTATTATTATTATTATTATTATTATTATTATTATTATTATTATTATTATTATTATTATTATTATTATTATTATTATTATTATTATTATTATTATTATTATTATTAATATTATTATCACCTTTTGCTTCAGAAATACTTGAATCAGAAGGATAGAGGGTCAAATTATGAATGGGAAGATCAGTAATTCGGCATTCCATCTTTGGATTTGAATCTTCAGCAGAAATATTTGCATTCATCGACAGTGTTGAACAGTTTTTAGTGAAGCATATTGCTCGACAATGACCTTATTATTATTATTATTATTATTATTATTATTATTATTATTATTATTATTATTATTATTATTATTATTGTTATTGTTATTATTATTATTATTATTATTATTATTATTATTATTATTATTATTATTATTATTATTATTATTATTATTATTATTCTTATTATCAGTATTATTTTAATTATTATTATTATAATTATTATTATTATTATTATTATAATTATTATTATTATTATTATTATTAAAAATTATTATTAAATTATTTTAATTAAATTAGATAATAATATTAATAAAATAAATATATATATATATATATATATATATATATATATATATATATATATATATATATATATATATATATATATATATATATATATATATATATATATATATATATATATATATATATATATATATATATATATATATATATATATATATATATATATATATATATATATATATATATATATATATATATATATATATATATATATATATATATATATATAAACTCACTCAAAGATGTAACTTGATAAGATGGTAGCTCAAGAGAATCTTCAATTTGAAAGTCATAAAATGTCCAAAATTTTCCTGTCGGGATTTCAAAATGGGAATGAAAGTCTTTGGGAAAACATTTCACCAAAGTTAACAGAAGCAACGAAGTCCAAGCAAAGCCAAAGTGTTTCATAATTCTTATATATATATATATATATATATATATATATATATATATATATATATATATATATATATATATATATATATATATATATATATATATATATATTAAACGTCAAAGTTTAAAGTTTGCTATAGGGGAATCGAACCCGGGCTCTATAGCACAAAAGCACAGACTTTTACCTCTACGCTACTGGTGGTTCAAAAGAGAAATCCAAAGAGGAGGCTTATGAATATTAATTCACAAGAACAACCTCCAAGGACTTCTCCCGACCGCACTTGAGCGTGAGGCAAATGACCCGGAAATTTAGTCTGCGAGAGTGTTTAGCAGACTGTAACTAACATTTACCTTATCTGTTTAGTTTGCGAGTGGAAAGGGGGTGGCCGAGCCCGGGTCATTTGCCTCACGCTCAAGCGCGGTCGGGAGAAGTCCTTGGAGGTTGTTCTTGTGAATTAATATTCATAAGCCTCCTCTTTGGATTTCTCTTTTGAACCGTCAGTAGCGTAGAGGTAAAAGTCTATGCTTTTGTGCTATAGGGCCCGGGTTCGATTCCCCTATAGCAAACTTTAAACTTTGACGTTTAATGAAATTTAGTCTGCGAGAGTGTTTAGCAGACTGTAACTAACATTTACCTTATATATATATATATATATATATATATATATATATATATATATATATATATATATATATATATATATATATATATATATATATATATATATATATATATATATATAATCAGGGCTGAGTACTCATTTGAGGTTAGTGGGGAAGTGCAACACCGCGACTCGATATAAAGGTAGTGCGAAAGCGCAACTGGGCTACTTTTCACTCTCAGACTAATGCGCGATTAAGTGGGCAAGTGCATGAGTTCAGAAAAGGTTTCAATATTACAAGGCATATATCCTTACAAATGTGAATGAAAGCTAAATAATAATAATAATAATAATAATAATAATAATAATAATAATAATAATAAAATAATAATAATAATAATAATAATAATAATAATAGTCTTACATATCGATAAAAACTAAAATTCGATATTGTATCAATAAAAAAAATATTATTTTTGCCAAACAGTAGACACAGCATTTTCACGTATTGCCAAATCGTAGACTCTTCAAATTGAAAAGAATAATGGTGGACAAAAAATGTCGAGAATTTGGACTGTCGTAAATTTGGGTCTAGCTTCGTCTAACTGGAAGAGAATCCTCCAAAGAGGGGATTTGTATTTTGAACTAATCTCGTCGACAGAAAACTAAACTACTCTACATCTCCATATTAAAATATTATCAACATATCGGTACCAAAATTTTATTAAATTACGTTTTGGGATATTGGAAACCAAACAAACCTCATAGAATTCCATATATATGTTGGCCAAAATAGTCCCAAGACTATTTCCCATACTGGTTCCATTTTTCTGACGATAAAATTTATTATTAAAAGAGAAAATGTTTTACTTCATACAGAATTGTATGAGTTTAGCAATCTTGTTAAGAGGAATGGGAAAATTATATTGATGTAACTTTGTGGTTAAAAATTCGTAAAAATGTGGAATATGGACGTTTGTAAATAGGTGAAAGGCAGGACGGAGTTTAATTTGTCCCTTGTTTTACATGTGCTTCCTCTTATTATGGGAAAATAACTAAAATCTCTCCTGGTGCGAATAGATCAGCACAAAGCTGATGTTAATAGATGTAATGTCAGCAACGCCATATTCATGCACATTACAACACAACATGAAATTGGATGGGAAGATGCTAAATTCGTTTTTCAATCTAGATCTAAGCCTCTTAATAGATTAATAGAGTAATTTTTTATAAATATACCTAATTTTAATATACCCACTGGATTTTTTGAAGTTGACAATATCTTAATAAAATTCCTTCGTAATATTTTTAAGACACAAAAAACTCTAAATTGTCGCTAGATTTTTCTGATTCTGACTACCTCGATGTTGCTCTTTGCCTGTTTTCTCTCAGTTTCTCTTATATTGACCTGATGAGGGAGACAGGAAACATGTCTCTGAAACTGTTGCCACTTTCTTTTTGCTTTTAATCCTTCGTTGTTGATAATTTTTTTATCTTAAATGTTATCTTTTTAGTGTTTTACTTTTTATATTTTTAATTATTGTGGTTTTAAATACAAAGTTTTATTAATAGAGAGTGATCGAGTTAACTTTCTTTAAAGGTCAATTATGTATATATATATATATATATATATATATATATATATATATATATATATATATATATATATATATATATATATATATATATATATATATATATATATATATATATATATATATATATATATATATATATATATATATATATATATATATATATATATATATATATATATATATATATATATATATATATATATATATATATATATATATTCCCTGATTTGCATATCAACATTGACCTCCTTTTGCAGCTGCAAACGTTTGTTCATTCAACATGTGCCGAAAAGGGAAGGCACCTCTCTACACTCGTTCTATTTATTGCTTTAAATTTTATTCTTTATAAAGTTTCCAAATATATCTTAATCAGACAGAATTTGAAACACTTTAATTCTTTTCATCATATCTTCGATCGCTAGTACGGCTTCCTCATGGAAAGCTTGACTGGGAATTTATTTTTCACTCCTGAAGTTTGGTCCTCTACACATTGACATTTCGGTAAATCTTTTACGAAGGCGTTTGGCATATCGAAAGTTTTCGATAAAAAAATTTCTTCTTTTGGTATAGGCCTATATCTTTTTTCAGTAACATTTTTTTTTATTTTGTTTCCTGTCGCTCTATACCAGTTGATCTTAGAAAGCTGTCATGCAGGTTCTGTTCTATTGTCCAAAACTCTTATTTTCATTACTTGACTTGTATCTGTCACTTTATCACTTCTTTATTCTTAAGCTGATGACTTCACTCTTCATTACACTTTTTATTTCAACATAATTATAAGCATATTTTATGTGTGTTGGATGACACCTTAGGCACACCTGTTCTCTGGTCACTTTCATATACTGAATCTAACTATAGTAGAGAAATTTTGATTGTTTTCAGTGTCACCAAATCTCAATTCCTTCATCTATAGATTCTGTTTAATATTCCAAATATCTTCCTCGGAAGTACACAGAACTCATTAAATTTTTCTAGGACCTAAATATTTACGGTATTTTTTAATCTCACGATCTTTTTTGGAAGGATCATATTGATTTCTTACAAAACAATCCTCTTAGGAGTTAGGCGCTTATTGCTACAATTATTTGCTTGTAAGAGGATGTCAACTGCCTTAGTGAAGAGTATGTATCCCATATCTGGGATAGTTCAATAGATACCTCTCTTCTAGAATGGATGAACTCTATGGCGTATCTCTTTTACAACCTCTGCTTTTACTGGATTTCTCCAGTCTCTTCATAATGTCGACCAGTTAAATCACTCCCCTTATACTATCGCCATCTAAACAGGTACTATTGATCTGAACTTTCTAAATGCATTTCTTTTGCTTTCTGAAGCCTAAGCGACTCCTCTTTCTATGTAGTCTTCCTTTCCCTGTTCAGTACTCTGTTCAGACACTCCTCAAGGTATATTATGGAACATGTTTTATTCTATTTTCAACACTTAACTTACATACTTGCAAAATGTTTTTACTTGGCATTTCGGCCATTGATCTAGTTCTATCTTTGACTTTTCAAACTCTTGTTGGAGCTGATTAAATTTTTGGCCTCTTTATCTCATAAGCAATATTACATATATAGTGTGTATATATATATATATATTATATATTATATATATATATATATATATATATATATATATATATATATATATATATATATATATATATATATATATATATATATATATATATATATATATATATATATATTAGTGATTGATAGGATTTTTTTTTTTTTTTTATTTTTAATAATAATATATATATATATATATATATATATATATATATATATATATATATATATATATATATATATATAT
This sequence comes from Armadillidium nasatum, assembly GCA_009176605.1. Taxonomy (NCBI): domain Eukaryota; kingdom Metazoa; phylum Arthropoda; class Malacostraca; order Isopoda; family Armadillidiidae; genus Armadillidium; species Armadillidium nasatum. The sequence continues at coordinate 145,621 of SEYY01018956.1, read as the reverse complement.
ATATATATATATATATATATATATATATATATATATATATATATATATATATATATATATATATATATAAATTAGTGATGGATCGCATATCATATTTTCTCATTTGCCAATACGGATTTAGAATTTTCGTCAAGTGTGGATGCTGATGTGGATATTGAATTTTCGAAGTTGCGGATGCGGATATGGATGTATAATTTTCGCAAGTGCGGATGCGGATGGATGCGGATGCCATCACTATATATATATATATATATATATATATATATATATATATATATATATATATATATATATATATATATTATATATATATATATATATATATATATATATATATATATATATATATATATATATATATATATATATATATATATATATATATATATATATATATATATATATATATATATATATATATATATATATATATATATATATATATATATATATATATATATATATATATATATATATATATATATATATATATATATATATATATATATATATATATATATATATATATATATATATATATATATATATATATATATATATATATATATATATATATATATATATATATATATATATATATATATATATATATATATATTATATGCGTACTTCTTGTTGGTTTAAAGTTTAAACAATCTAAATATGACTTTCCCAGTAAACGCTCAAACGTTCACTTAAGCCATTTTCCAATTTTTTATCGACCAATTTGCTCAAATTAATTAAATGTTTAATTAGAGCAAATAAGTAAACAGAGAAAAAAGGTTGAAACTGATATATATATATATATATATATATATATATATATATATATATATATATATATATATATATATATATATATATATATATATATATATATATATATATATATGTATGTATGTGTGTGTGTGTGTGTGTGTGTGTGTGTGTGTGTGTGTGCGTGTGTGTATATGGGTGTGTGTGAATGATTGCATGTATGTATGTGTGTGTAAATTTGAAAATATATTCCAAAATTTATGAAAAGATTTATTATTATTATTATTATTATTATTATTATTATTATTATTATTATTATTATTATTATTATTATTATTATTATTATTATTATTATTATTATTATTATCATTTTTACTATTATTATTATTATTATTATTATTATTATTATTATTATTATTATTATTATTATTATTATTATTATTATTATTATTATTATAATTATTTTTATTATTATTATTATTGTTATTATCACTATTATTGTTATTATTTTAGTATAGATACCCTAAACACAAAAGTAAATAACTTATAAGAAAATGTTATAACATGGGTAAAGGCTAACAAGCTTTCTCTGAATCTCCAAAAAATAAATTTTAAATGGGAATTATTCAAAATCTACGACTCCACAGAAATTTGAGAAACTTCCTCTCATTGAGAGGGCTCTGTGAATTTTAAATATTATTAAGACATTTGGCAACACCTAATATTAGCAGTCAAAGCCATTTAATATAAATGTTAATAACTAAAAGTGCAAATCAATTTTGGAAACTTCTTTGACTTTTAATTTGCAATTGCTATAAATAGGAACCTACGGACAGTAGTACTTTTACCCTTAAACCATTTACTACTTCATTTCATGTTCTAAAGAAGGATTGTCATGAAGGTCCGAAAAAGGTCATGAAATGCTTAAAAAAAAGAGAATATCAATTTTGGAAACCATTTCGACTTTTAAATTACAATTTCTATAAGTAGAACCTTCAGAACGATAGGACGTTTAGACCATTTATTATTTTTTTTAATGTTCTAAAGGATGGTTATTATGAATTTAGTATTGTTTTCCCGGAAGGTCCTAAAAAAGGTCATGAAATGTTAAAGGAAGAAAATATGAATTTTGGAATTTTCTTAGACCTTTAATTTGCAACTGCTATTAATAGAAACTCCTGACGATAAGGCTTTGACCTTTAGACCATCTAGTATTTCTTTCTATGTTATTAAGAATAGTTATTCTTCTCGGAAGGTCCGAAAAGGGTCAAAAAAAGGTTTATAGGAAAGAGTCTCAATTTTGGAAATCTTTTCAAACTTTAATTTGCAGTTGCTGTAAATAAAAACCTCCGGAGGATAAGGATTTGACATTTAGGCAGTTAAGTACTTCTTTCCCTGTTCTAAATTATGATTATCATGAAAGTTGGTACTTTTTTTCCGGAAGGTCTGAAAAAAGGTCATGAAATGTTTAAAAATGACTTTACTCATAAACTCCAAAAACTTCCTATCGTTGACAGGATTCTATGTATTCCAAATATTATAAATACATTTGGCAACACCTAATATTTAAACTGTCAAAGACTTTTAAAATCTATAAAAAAAAATTTACGTGATTTTACTATATTTAGTAATTTTTAAATGGAAATTTCGAAAACTTCTACTCACTGAGAGGATTCAGTGTATTCCAAAAATTATAAACATATTTGGCAACGCCTAATATTTTAGCAGTCAAAATCAGTTAAAATAAATATAAATAATTTAAATAATTTTCAATGTTTTCATTCATATTTAATAATGACAAACGTTAAAAACTATCAAACTGAATGTTATGGTAAGAGACAATCATAAGTCGAGCCACATCTGCAAAACTATTAATAGTTATTATCGATGAGAAACTCTCCTTCAAAATACACATCAGTAGTCTTATTAGCAAACTTGCATATACTACCTATGCATTCCTAAAGATAAAAAACTTTATTCCAAAATATATATACTAAAAAATCGGTATTACATCCCTGTTTACACATACCTACTCTATAATTTCCCGGTTTGGGGATATGGAAGTGTATACTTGCTATAGCCCTTAATAACACTACATAAAAAAAATAATTCGTATATTATATGAATCTCACAATTACTATAAACATACATGTCCACTCTTTAAAAAATTATCCATACTCAAACTACAAGATATGCTCACTCTTACAATGACTACCCACATTTTCAGTCATAAATGGAATGTCAAATGAACTCCTGAAAAATTTAATGGTGAATAACCAGAATGTAATAAGACCAAATCTGCGCAGCACATACTCACGTACATTAGGTAAAACAAAGTACACTCTAACCAAATCTCTTGGAGCTA
>SEYY01018956.1:37500-137500 GCA_009176605.1 Armadillidium nasatum | reverse complement strand
ATATATATATATATATATATATATATATATATATATATATATATATATATATATATATATATATATTATATATATATATATATATATTAGGGATGGAGCGATACCAAAATTTTTACCGATACCGATACCGATACCGATACCTACAAAAATTACCAGATACCGATACCGATACCGATACCGGTATCGGTATCGGGAAATATGCCGATACTACTACCGATACCGATACCGATACCGATACTTTACTCTTATCCAAAAAATTTGCCGATACCGATACCGATACTGAAAAGGCCGATACCGATACCGGTATCGGGAAATATGCCGATACTTGCCGATACCGATACCGATACCGATACTTCACTCCATCCCTAATATATATATATATATATTAAAAGAACATGTAGGAAAACTAAATCCAAATTGGGGTTATCCACTTTTAATCAAATTATACAAAATAATATTTTTTTAAAATCTAAGAATTTATATCAAATGGGTTAAATAAAGTTATTACCTTAAAATTTAATTCTAGATATGCAATTGTACAGATATTTTACTTTAGTTATCTTTTTAAAGTTACTATACTTTAAAGATAAATTTATAATAATCTGCCCTTTATTTCTCTTCATATTTTCAATTAAAAAATTTTTTTGGAACAACATATATTTGAGAATCTTTTTACATCAAATTCAAAAGCGAATTATAAAAATTGACAAATATTAACACAACATATAAAGGGTTCCGTATGAGAAAAACAAAGCTATCTGACACCAACAAAACTAATGGTTGAATTTCTCTTTCAAATTCAAATTTAATCTTTGCGTTTAAACATTGTTGTTTCTGGAATCACTGAAAACCTGCTTGAGGGGAGCATAATCCACAGGAGTAAGACACTGGACAATGATAAAGGTGCAGATTCTCATCAAGCAGAACGTTCAAGATAAACCGCTGGGACACGTCATGGCACAAGTCATGGGTTAGAGATCTGATTCTGCGATTCCTTGCAACGTACCAAAGGACCGAAATAATGATAATAAAATAATAAACGACTTTATCTTTTAAATCTTATTTCAATTCTTTCAGGATGGTCACTTCAAGGAATTCCAGAATGGTGATATCCATTTTGGATATATATATATATATATATATATATATATATATATATATATATATATATATATATATATATATATATATATATATATATATATATATATATATATATATATATATATATATATATATATATATATATATATATATATATATATATATATATATATATATATATATATATATATATATATATATATATATATATATATATATATATATATATATATATATATATATATATATATATATATATATATATATATATATATATATATATATATATATATATATATATATATATATATATATATATATATATATATATATATATATATATATATATATATATATATATATATATATATATATGCATTTTGGTTATTCCTTTGTTCTTGCGAATAACAAATCGAAAGTTTTCTGTAGAGTCTGGTACACTATTAATAGTGTACCATTTTCCTAGTGTTTATTAATGACACTTAACTATCCTTTTAAGTTTTATGACGACAAAACTACTCTAAATAACTCCTTTTGTTTTGAAAGGTCATAATATAAAAATAAAAACTACTACAATTGTTATTATTGCTACTACTACTACTACTATAATAATAATAATAATAATAATAATAATAATAATAATAATAATAATAATAATAATAATAATAATAATAATAATAAACTATTGCACTTAGCAGCAGCGGTCACTAAAGGGAAATTATTGACTTTTCAATTCTCTGAAAAAATCTTTAAAAAAAAAAAAAAAAAAAAAAAATAATAATAATAATAAAGTAAAATAAAATAAAAATAAAAATAAGAAACACATAAGTTAAATAAATATTTAATGAACGTATCTTAAAAACGTTAAAATTCAATAAATTAAAATTTTTGTAACTAAGTAACTAACTACTACTAGTTATAATAATAATAATAATAATAATAATAATAATAATAATAATAATAATAATAATAATAATATCATAAAAAACTAAAAACAGTTTTTCAGTTGGACCATATAAAAAAAGATCTCTTCGCGTTTTCTAAGTCGACGCCACCCTTCGAGCATGCATGATATGGTGCTGACTACGGATAACAATAATAAAAATAATAATAATAATAATAATAATAATAATAATAATAATAATAATAATAATAATAATAATAATAATAATAAGGAAAGTAATAATAATAAAAAGGAAATTAATAAAAATAATAATAATAATGATAATAATAATAATAATAATAATAATAATAATAATAATAATAATAATAATAATAATAATAATAATAATAATAATAATAATAACAGGAGTTGAAATTTCCCTTCCAATTTTCGAAAAGATTTTTTTTTTCTTTTAGCTGACCGGTTTCGTCCGCAAACTTCAGACATCATCAGAGCTTGGATTTTTGAAGATGAATCATTTATTTTTAAGATGTTAAGCCAAAAGTTAATTACGATTATCAATTTTGAAAAATTATTAATAAAATAGGTATTTAGTTTTTGAGCTTCAAGTGAGGAGTTCCGAATTTAAAATGATAGGGGTAAACGTTGGTATATCACATCTATCAATCACTCAGTCACGTCACCAGTAAATGTCGACGTACAGTTAGACTCGGGTAAGCAGTTTTTTTATAGTGGGTGATGGTTCATTGAATATTGCATGCATAGTTGGGCTTAGTTTAACTTTTATCTTTGCATGAATGAACTGATAACTAGGGATGGGATAGACCTAGTCTTTTGTGCATGTATTAGTATTGTTATTGTTATTATTTGTTTGGACTGGGACAATCTCGATAGGCCCTTGTGGCTTCTAACTGTCTCTATTTTCCTATGATCCTATGTTCCTATGTTCCAAACTGGCACACGATGGTGACTAAACGAAAGAGCATCAGCCGTCTTCTTGAAGATATTTGGAGGATATCATTATTAATTTATAAATTTATCATTATAAATTAATAATGACATCATTGTAAATTAATTATAGTCATTATAAATTAATGATAATATTCTTTATATAAAATACTTTATATATAATTTAAGTTTTCCTTTATATTGGAGAAGTTCTTCTTCATAGGGGTTTGTAAAGTTGGTTTGTTTTTTGTATCAATATGGTACTCTCAGTTTGGTACCTAAGCAAGTTGCCGGTGAAAAAATAAACACTTTTTCAAATTTATCTTCGCTTTCAGACGTTTACATAAAATGTAAATGTTTTTTTTTTTTTTTTTTTGCTTGTTCGTCACAAGTCTTTAAGTTCAAAATTCAAATTAAGGCATGAGGTTATATATTATTCTTATTCACCTTTTTCTTACAATCCTTTCAATTGACATCTACTCAAATATATACTTCTATGGCGTTCTAAAATATATTAAAGTTACATATTAAAGGAACTTTAAGAAAGCAACATTTCTTAGAAAAAATCAAAGTAAGCCTCCTCTAATTATTTAATTGTAACACCCCTTCTTGAATAGAACTTTGCTCGTGAGTGGTGGGGATTTTTTAAAAAAAGAAAAAAATGCGATATACCCTTTTGTTTCAGGTCTTTAAATAAAAACTGATAAAAATTCAGCTTTTTATAAGTAAGTTTTTATAAGATTGTACTGCATTGAGAATTACAGAAGTTTCCGAAAAATTTCGTCCTAAGAGCGGTTGGCAAAGATTATATATATTTGTACACATTCTCCTTTTATGCCATACTTGGAGAGCGACTTAAGACGGGACATTGTGGTTTAAACTCACATCTCCATCGCCTCAGAATATCAGATACTGATATTTGTCCTTCGTGCAAGAACAGTCCTGAAACTGTGACACACTACCTGTTTGACTGTCCTGCTTATTGTGTACCAAGAGCCTCTCTCCGAAGTGATTTGGGTGCCCTGGGGGTCTCAATTTTCACAGTTCCAACTATCCTGGGTGGCCAGGGCATTCCATCTAAACAATTTCCAAAAATAGTAACATGCTTAAAGAGATATCTATACTCAACCTCCCAAATCAACAGAATATAACTACTGACCAAGACTCTTTGACGACTTTACTACAGTGTCTTCCTTTGTAAGCTTTACTTCAAGAAAGAAAAAATCATCGCTTCAAGGTCAAGACTCTCTTCATTGAGAGTAAGAGACCTTTATCATCAAGGTATCAAGGTAAGGTAACTATCTCGATATGATGGAGAGCGCCTCCAGCTCTCGGAGCGTGTGAATCGCTCGCTCTGAACTGGTGGTGGCCTGAAGGGCAGTATTTTGTCTGCCTGGAGGGACGGCATATGCCCTTGTTGGTGAGGTCCGCTCTCAGAAACAAAACAAAAGATTCTTGCTACGTATGAGAGAGCATCACAGGTGTTGAAATGGTGATGGATTGAAGGGCAGTATTTTTTTCTGCCTGGAGGGATGGCATATGCCCTTAGTTAATAGTTGGTGAGGTCCGCTCTTAGAAACAAAATAATTCTTGCTAAATATGCAAAGAAAACGATTCTCTTATTACAGAATATAAATGTTTCTTCATTATTTCAATATTATGAGAATATAGATACCACACAGAATTAGAAATATTGGGTTTAAAATTAATATGTAATATTTTAGCTATTCTTTGGAAAACTTGTGCAAATCATAAGGTGTACTGAAAAAGATCAATAAATTTCCCTACTGCATTTTAAGGAAGATTATAGATAAAAAAAAAATGGCTTTGTTCTGTGTTCAAAAGAAAGTTGATTTGGGTAATACTGTACCAAAATACAGTCAGCTGGAATATCATTCAAATTAAGGCATATGGACAGGAATTTGTTTAATTTTTAGAATGAAATTCAATAAATTTAAAAATTGTTAAAGTACTAAAAATATTGCCATCTACACTGAATATGCCTTTGTTTTATAGCAATATAGGCAGAGAATTATATTGTAAAAATTATCGATATTTTATAATGTTGTGGCTAGATATTTGAAATATTTAGAAAGTATATTTTATCAATTTTTTATTTATTTATTTATTTCTTATTTATGTTAGGTCTATTTGTTAGCCACTAAGCTTATATTTACCCTTTAAGTCAGGGTTAGATTACATCAAATTAGCTTGTTAGATTAGTATTGATATTTTCCAATATTAGTATAGATAAATTTTCTGATTATCTTCCTCTGCCCAATTTCTTACACCATATTGTAAAGTTGCGAATAAAAACCAAGCTTTATGATGTTTGAAATCTATTTTTACTACCTTATATGTATTTTAATTTAGCAAATTTGATTTTCTGACCCATTTTAAATTTTTTTTTTTTTTTCAATATGCGTTACATTTCCAGTTTGTATTTTGAATAACAACTAAATTCCAGGTGAGAGACGAACCATATAAACTTACGGAATGGTTAACTAGTTTTTATTCCTAATTAATTCTAGACTTGAAATTTATTTATTTATTTTTTTTTTTATTAATCTAGACAGTGTTTGTTACCCAGAAGGTAAGACTTCAGGATTTTGCTAGTGTTATAGAGTAAAATGTAATAATTTTTAGAAGATGTATGATTTACTCCATGTGGGCAGAATAATGCAGGGAATAAGATATCTGATTTAAAGTAATCTGAGAAATTTGTAATTAAAGATACTTTTAGTTTTATAATGGTGGGCATGAATGGATCTCACAAGAGGTATATATAGGTGTAGATAAACTAGTAAAGAGTGAATTTGTTAAAAATATTAATTGAAAGTCTGGTATTAACTGTTTTTATAATATCAGAATTAATATGAAAACTATGTATATTTTTATAAAGTAATTGCAGGTTTTATTATTAGGCCCTATTATTTTATTATTATTATTTACAGTATAAAATAAAATGGAAGTTGAAAATTATACCAAAAGAGAATCTGTTCCATTGATACCAGTCACAAATGATTACAGCAAAATAGAAGAAGGATTGTTTTTAGGTAAGATATTTAATTATTTATTTGGAAGGAATATTTTTAAAAATTTTATTATTTTTTTGTGTGTATATTATGATTTGGTATATATTGGGTTGATATATTCCTTTACATTTCAAAATCCAATGACAAAGGAAATGTATCTGGCATGTTTTTAACCAGGCACTAGTGTGAAAGAGGAAATCTCAGTTTGCAGAGCTCAAATTTGAAGTGATTTTTTTTGGTAATGAGAAATATATTACAGTTTTTTGTTCTTTCCTTATGACAAGCCCATAAATTTTTGTTTAGTTCTATTCTCATGCTATTTGTCTTAGGAATTACCATCATGTTCAAGCTCTAAAACTTCCTACTGCTAAAATTTCAACTCTTGAGTCATGCAAAATCCATTCCACATTATACCAAAAGATATTTTCTTCATTGAGAATGCAGCAATCTTTCTTGTTTGCCTACCTGCTTTTACTGCCATATTGTTAGAAATGCTGACTGAAAATAGAATACTCATTCTTTTTACATCTTTCCCTCTTTATTTATTCAATTTTTAATTGCTTCATAGTTTTCCCATCTTCAACCAAAGATAAACTCTTTGCTCAATTATTATTACCCCTAATTCCACAAAAATAATGATTCTGATGCTATTCCTCCTCCTCCAACTCCTTCCAATTCTTCCATCCATAAATTAGTAATTTCTTTTCAAGTAACTTCTGATATGTGTAGTCTTGATTGCATTCCTTCCTCCTGAAGTTCTAAAAACTTTTCCCTTTGCTCTTCACCTTCAGCCTTTCCTTCCTGCTGAATAAGGATTGACCGAGGTTGGAATTTTGCCAGGGTCAGGGGCTCCCAAATTTGGCCAGGGCAGGCCTCTGGTCAGGGTTGTCTAAAATTTGTAAAGAGATCAAAAGCACTGAAAATTTAGGTTAAGAAAATTAGATATAATTTTAATTGAGAATAATAAATAATCTTCATCCTCCAGAAAGGACTCACGTCCTGTCAGTGGGATATTTCGAGAAAGATCCTTGGGTTTCACGGGCCCACGGCAGATACCACTGGCTGGGACTGGCCTATCACAGATGCAGGAGATAATCTCTCATCAGTGACAAGAGCACTTCCCTAATTTACTTGTTTAATGACTGAGTCATTTGGAGCCAAGCGCAAGGAGAAACCAATCACATTTCCCTCCCCGACCAAACCTCAAACCCTGATACCCTTAACTTGCAAGGCGAGTGCTCTGCCGCTGAGCTAACAGAGATTAATTTAATTATAAGGAAGGAGTAGAATAGCATGGGTTAATCCATGTCAAATCACCAGATGCCTCCCACCTGACAACCTACGATTTTGATCAAACTTTGAGGATAGATTGATATACATCTCTAAGGAAGGTTTATAAAATGTTAGTCATCAATTTTAATTTTTGTGGATGCAAGAGCCCCCAAAGTACACTGGGGTTATTTTCGAGAAAAAAACCATCAAAGAAATTCTCAACTTGAATGGTCGGCAATTTCAAAGATATTGCAGGGAAAGTTCTGAAATTATGGATCTGTAGGTAATTTGTGGCATTAAGTTGAAAAATGATAGTTTTAAGGATGCCAAAAAGAAAATAAGAGGAACAGGGTGGGTCCAAAGTTTCCAAAAATTCTTGTCATGAAAATAAATTGCCATTTTCAATCATCAATAAAATTGTGATCAGTTGATTTGCAGCATTCTGTTTTGGCATACTGGCAGTATTTAGTTGGGGAAAAGAGCATGCTTTCATTGTCCAAAAAACATATTTTTCATGATGGTACCTCTCAAGATAAGGTAATTTTGAGTAGATTAACAATTGTGTGAGCTGTTAAACTCATCATTCATGAACACTTTTTGCGCAATATTGGCACATCGGCAGGACCAAAATATTGGTATCGGCAAATATCAGCCGATATGCCGATGCTTATTCAGTTGAAATTCAAGCACCCCTAGACCCCACGCTCTTTCTGCCTTTAAAATTGGCAGAAAATAACAACAAAAATAAAATGTCAACTTTGGAAGACATCTAATCAATAAACGTAGCTTAGACGGGTTTAGATATAAAAACTGTTTTCTCTCCTTAAATATTGCCAGTATACCAATATAAAATGCTGCAAAACAACTGATTGAAAATGGGAATTTATTTTCACGACAAGCATTTTCAGAAACTTTTTGGCCCACCCAGGTTCCTCTTATTTTCATTCTGGTGTCCTTAAAACTATAATTATTCAACTTAATGGCAAAAGTACCTACGGATGCATAATTTTTTCAGCGCTTTACCTGCAATATCTTTGGAATTGTTGACCATTAAAGTTGAGAATTTCTTTGATGAATTTTTTCCCAAAAACTACCCCAGTGTACTTTGGGGGCTCTTGCGTCCACAAAAATTAAAATTGACGTCTAATATAATGTTAATAAAATTTGCTATGAACAAACCTTTGTGTGTGAGAAGCGAGGTAGAATCATAAGAAGTCGCGCAACTTGCTGCACATTTAACGTCAGCATACGAAAATGAGTCCTCTTCTGAAGATCGTGTCATTTCCAAGTGACTTTGGTGTCAACCTTACGTAACATAGGAGAGCGTGTGTAGTAACGCTTTGATGGTAATGGCGATCCCTTCCAACACTGTTGTGATTTCAGCACTAATCTCGCACACAAGGGCTTACTCGTCTCAAATTTTATTAACTTATGACTAGTACTTTTATATAGCCTATGAGCGCATATCTGGGGCCGAGAGCAAGTAGGACACACAGTAGTATCTTCAAAACATTGATTTTAAAAATTTTTATATGTGAGGAAATTGACAGACATGCAAATATCTAGTACTTTAAATTTAGAGCTCTTAAATTGTGATGCAGAAACCATCATCTTTTCTCCAATTTTTTGGTTTAATACGATTTCATCTTGGAGAGTATATGTGGCCCCCACATCTAAACACCCTTTCACTGTCCTTAAAGGAGGATGGAGCAGAGATATTTATAAGATAATATATGTAAATTAATATGTAAAACTATGCAGAAAATTTACTATGATGATTGAAAAAAATTATGCAGATTTTGACGATGATTAATGGTCCCTATATATATATATATATATATATATATATATATATATATATATATATATATATATATATATATATATATATATATATATATATATATATATATATATATATATATATATATATATATATATATATATATATATATATATATATATATATATATATATATATATATATATATATATATATAGTTTTGAGTTGGTCAAATAAATAAAAATATCTAATTTTTTCTTTTAGGTAATTTACAAGCCGCTACTAATGTTGATACTCTAAAGTTACTCCAAATATCTCATATAGTTACTGTTGAGTTAAACCCACTACCACCTGCTATATACAACATACCTGGGCTTCAGTTTATGTACGTTAATGGTAAGAAAAGCAATATTTATTTTTTATACCGTACTCAAGGTCAGCTTAGAAAGTACTTAAAATCTTCAATTCAAAGTACTTTTAATATAGATATCAAATATTTTTCACAGTCTTCTATCTTCTATCCTAAAATTTAACATTTTGCCCATTATTTTGCTTGTTTGGAAAAAATCTATTTTTTTTCTAGTAGATTTAGAAATTTATAAAAACTTAATAAAAAATTACCTAAACTGTTTTTGTACAGCATTTTTTACTTTTTTACCACCCAATATAAATGAGAATTATAATTTAGACTACTGTTTACCGATATAAGCATGTTAATTAGGTAGGTATGGTCTAAACCACTAGTAAAGCTTGAAGTGAGAAAAATTGATTGCTTTTTAAATTGTCACTTTGCTATACAAATGTTGTTCTAAAATTCCAATATATCTGTAATATAAAAACAGCGCATAAATTCAAACTTGTTTTTGAATCGATGTGTAGAGAATATAGTCATACAAGATTAAAAATGTGTTTATTATGCTCGATAAAACAACTTTAGAAATAAAACTATTAGCGAAGTAATGAAGAAAGAAATGTTACATGAAAAAAGGAAATAGCAAGAAATAACATTAATGAAAATATTATTAGAGACAAAAAAATTTCTTGTAAAACATTTTTACTTCATGTTTTTGAGAAAAAAGGTTTCATTTGATACATTTAAAAAAATTTTTTTTTGGCTAGATGTCAGACCAATTTGGATACTGTCTTCATGGTTCAGCCTGTTTCTGTACTTTATTGGAGAATGGAAAATCTTTGTTTGACGTTGGAAAGTGGAAAATCCTTGTTTGACAAGATATGTTGCTGTAGGTGGCAGCAATATTTTTTCACCAAGACATGTTGCTGTAGGTGGCAGCAATATGTTTTCACTTCCTGATATGCAGTTCTGAAAGACATTGTGGCTTTTTACATTCACAACCCTACTAATGGTTTGTGAATCAAGCTGGAAAGTATTCAGAGAACTGCTTTCTGCTTTTGGTAAAATACTCTTTCCTAGAATAGAGCAATGCCTTTGAAATATGAACTTTTTATTTAAAAAAACAAAAAAAAAACAAAATGTATCCTTGATTTCACAAGATTTTTACAATTTTTCCTTACAATGAAATGTTTTCTCTTACCAAATGCCATTGACATATGTCCCTTGCTGTTCATTCACATGTTAGATGTCAGCTAATATGTGAGATAGAGGAAAATCTGTCAACCTAAAATATTCTCCAGTGTCCTTGAAAGCAACCTTGAAACCATTGTGGTAATTTTCCAAGACATTATTTTGGTTGTTTTACCAATAATTTTCATTTTGTCCATAGGTGACTAGATTCATTGAAACAGATAGGAGAGCTGAGAGGGAGATTTATAGAAGTTTAGTTTAAAAAAAAAATGAATTAAAATTGAGGCAACATCACCAGGAAACGCTATACAAATCAGAAAGAATAAGCTCGGAAAACTGAGGACGGAGGCAACTCTAGATGCAAAAGAGGAAGGCGAATTGAGTAAATGAGAAGAGTGTCGAGTCTTTGTTATAAGAATGGGTATTATAAAAGTAGCTGAGAATATTGTTGAGGAGAATTAGGATGAGAGGGTAGGTGATATAACAACATTAAGGAATATCACTATGAACATGAAATGTAATAATTTTCCCATCGTCAACAGGCAGTATGTAACGACTTGAAAGAAAACTTATCTTGCAAAGTGAGAGAAGAAACCCAAAAGAAAGGAGCTTAGTGAGCAGTGACGCTGTCACGCCCTTATATAAGCTTTGGATATTTCAAGCGACACCATATATTGATAGAAATGGGAAATATGGTGCAATTATACATGGAAGTCATCACTTCAAATATTTTTATAGTAGTATTTGATTATATTAAATGTAATACTTGTAAAATATTGTAGAAGATACTGGTATCTATTTACATACTATTAACAAAATAACTAATGACTGGGAATAAATCTATGATTTCAGATTTGAAATGAAGAATTAGACTGAGGGCAGGAAGAAAAGAAATAATAAAAATTTTAAAAAATCATGGATTGATCAGGTAAATCCAATTAATGTACGACCCCATTGTAAATTTATTACTTAATTTCGTTATTTTGTACCAAAATTTGATATATATATATATATATATATATATATATATATATATATATATATATATATATATATATATATATATATATATATATATATATATATATATATATATATATATATATATATATATATATATATATATATATATATATATATATATATATATATATATATATATATATATATATATATATATATATATATATATATATATATATATATATATATATATAAGTGTTGGATCGGATGTCATGTTTACTCATTTGCGGATGCGGATGTTGAATTTTCGAAAGTGCGGATGAGGATGTTTATTTTTATGAAAATGCAAATGCGTATACCATCACTAATATATATATATATATATATATATATATATATATATATATATATATATATATATATATATATATATATATATAATATATATATATATATATATATATATATATAATATATATATATATATATTATTTTCAGGGTAGAAAAAAACAAAAACCAATGGTTTTTTTAAAAAAACCAATAAAAACCAGGTTTTTTTGGTTAATTTGGTTTTTTTGGTTTTTTATTACAATAATGAATCAATAGGTGAAATGACTAATGAATAATGAAAAATGCAATATATTTTTTTATATAGAACAGTAACAAAATGATTGAAATGAAGTAAAAAAAAAAAAAAAAAATAAAAAAAAAAAATAAAAAAAAAAAAAAAAATAATATAATATAATATATATATATATATATATATATATATATATATATATATATATATATATATATATATATATATATATATATATATATATATATATATATATATATATATATATATATATATATATATATTGAAAAGAAAGAAAATCATATATATACCTGGGTGAGTGGTGTGAATGGACAAAGGGGATTGTTGGATTTTGTGTATGTGAGCTGGGAATGGAGGAATAGGTTGTTGGATGTCAACGTGCTGAGGGGAACTGCTATGGGTATTTCGGACCATTATTTGGTGGTGGCGAAAATAAAAGCTAAAGGAGGTTGGGAGGGAGAGGGAGGGTGGTGGAGATAGTACGGGTGGAGAGGTTAGAAGATGAGGAGAAGAGAGGTGAATACACAAGAGGGATAAGGGAGAAATGGGAGGAGGTTAGGGGAGGTGAGGTGGAAGGGGTGGAGGAAGAGTGGAGTAAACTGAAGGGAGCATTGGTGGAAGTTGCGAGAAGAGTGTGTGGGATAAAAAAAATAGGTAATGGTAGAAGAAAGGGGAGTGAGTGGTGGAATGAAGAGTTGGAGAATATGGTTAAAACGAAAAAGGAGGCTTTCTACAAGTATTTGAGTGAGAAAGATAGAGTGGGGTATGTATGCTTTATGGATTTGGAAAAGCGCATGATAGAGTTTGTAGGAGGAAATTGTTTGAGGTTCAATAAGGAAGGGGGGAGTGAGAGGTAGATTATTGAATGGAAATAAATCATTTTATGAGAACTGTAGAGCGAGGGTGAGGGTGAGGAGAGAACTGACTGAATGGTCTAACGTGGGAGTTGGACTGAGGCAGGGGTGTGTTAAGTCTACGTGGTTGTTTAATGTGCTAATGGATGGTGTTGTTAGGGGGATGAAGAGGGAAGGGAAGGGTATTAGGTTGAGAAGTAGAGAGGGGAAATGGGAGGTAAATGTCTTGTTGTTTGCGGATGATGCGGTCTTAGTTGCAGAATCTGGGGATAAGCTGAGAATGTTGGTGAAAGATTTTGTGAGGGAATGTGTGTCTAAGGGATTAAGGGTAAACTCATCAAAGGTAAAGTGATGAGGATTGGGAGCAGGGTTGAGGCAATAAGAGGGGAGGAATGGGGGGTGTCAAGGTGGGGGAGAGAAATTTGAGGAGGTAGAAGAGTTTAAATATCTGGGAATGCTAGTGAAGGGGAAATGGATGGGGAAATAAAGAATAGAGTGATTGAAGGAATGAGAGTGATGGGGGGACTGAGGGCAGTATGGAAGAAGGGGAGAATATCAAAGGAAATAAAGGTAAGAATGTTTGAGAGTATGAGTCTGCCATCTGCAATTTATGGGTGATGAATGCTCAGATTAGGAAAAGATTAGAAGTTTTTGAAATGAAAGGATTGAGGGCAATGTGTGGGTTAAGGAGGGTAGATAGAATCAGGAATGAAAGAATAAGAGAGATGTGTGGATGGAAGAGGGGAATAGTGGGCAGAGTAGAAGAGGGTGTATTAAGATTGTTTAGGCATATGTGTAGAATGGATGAGAATAGGATGGTGGGTAGAGTGATGAGATCCGAGGTAGAGGGGGAGGGGAAGGATAGGGGAGATATTAGGGGGGGGAGGTAGGACAGAGTGAGATGGAGGGCATGGTGAGGGGGAAGGGAGATAGAGTGTGGATGTGGGGGTGTAAACAAACTGTGACGGGCACCACCCCACGAGAGTGGGAAAGGTGAGGGGTAAAATAAAATAAAAAAATATATATATATATATATATATATATATATATATATATATATATATATATATATATATATATATATATATATATATATATATATATATATATATATATATATCAATTTATATAAAATCATCATATATATATATTATATATATATATATATATATATATATATATATATATATATATATATATATATATATATATATATATATATATATATATATATATATATATATATATATTCAGAATTTTCTGAAAAATCAGTCATATATATATATATATATATATATATATATATATATATATATATATATATATATATATATATATATATATATATATATATATATATATATCGTATTTATATAGCTTGTATATAAATTCATTAATAAAAAATAAAAAAATTGGTTTAAACCAAAAAAAAATGGTTTTTTTCAGTTGGTTTAAACCAAAAAAAAAAACAATTGGTTTAAACCATCTGGTTAAAACCATGCAACCCTGATATATATATATATATATATATATATATATATATATATATATATATATATATATATATATATATATATATATATATATATATATATATATATATATATATATATATATATATATATATATATATATATATATATATATATATATATATATATATATATATATATATATAAGTTGAGGCAGCTTCTTTCCTGGTGAACCCTACTCTAATTAGAAAACTTAAAGTCGATACTCAGGGTTTCCATTTAATCATTTAATACATAGACTGTGAACGTTTCACACCGTATCTCAGTCCTTCTTGGGCAAAACAAAATTTTACAAATTTTTATTTTAAAATACAATAAAAATAAAAATTCATTTAATATATATAAGATACTTAAAATAATAATTACAATAAAATAATAAAGTAATAATATTAATATTGAAATAACAAATAAAAATAAAAAAGCTGAACCTTTTTGGGAAAAAGGACTGCTTTTTTGAGTGAAAAGGATAATAGAAAAAGAAAGCTTGATCATATAAGGATGGGCAATGAGTTTTTATATATAAAACCCCAATATCCTACGACCAAGAAGGGAAGACGCATGTTGTGAGCAATTAGAAGAAGAAAAAGGGTGGGTATCTCGATGGTCTTTTATGGTAGAGTGTTCAGGAGAGCAAAGAGAAGGTCAGTTCTAAAGGAAACTCCTCTATGCTTATCAATCCTCACTTTTAATTGTAGACCAGTTTGTCCTACATACGCTGCATTATAGCTGGCACACTTGAATGAATAAATTGATGAAGATCTGAGAAATGTTATAATTTATAAGAATAAACTGGCATTGGCGAATATAATTTCAAGTATAGTAAAAATATTTCTTCTATTAAGTTGAGATGTAAGTGATCCTATGTTTGGAAGTCTTAAGTATATTTTTTGTTTAGGTACAGTAGGAAAATTAGAGTGGGTCTGAAGATATTAGTGAGAAACTCGTTAATACTTTTTTTTCCACTTAGAACTTTGGGAATAAATTAAGATGAAAAGTATTTTAATAAATTCCATCTCTGTATGGCATATATATATATATATATATATATATATATATATATATATATATATATATATATATATATATATATATATATATATATATATATATATATATATATATATATATATATATATATATATATATATATATATATTTTAGTGATGGATCGCATACCATATTTTATCATTTGTTGATGTGGATATGGAATTTTTGACAAGTGCAGATGCGGATGTTAATTTTGATGAGGATGCAGATGCGGATGCCATCACTAATATATATATATATATATATATATATATATATATATATATATATATATATATATATATATATATATATATATATATATATATATATATATATATATATATATATATAAATAATAATAATAATAATAATAAAAATAAAAATACTTGTTACAATTAACATAGTGGAAAAACTGATTTAAATTAAGCGATACTTTAAAAAAAAGGAAAATTATTGTGAGGAAGGGCAGTAGTAAAATGAAAGAGGTAAGGAATAATTAGATCAATTGACTATTTGCTAGTATTATGCATTTGAATATAGAGGACCTTCCTTCCAGATCTAGGGTTGTATTGTTGGCAACAAGGCTAAATAAAAAAAAGGAGAATTTTGATTCGTAAAGGAACTATAGTAGCTGAAGAAGTATGGTTTAAAGGGTTGGTGGTAGAACTCCATTGATCAAAAACATGCTAAATTAATTCTCATTCAATAACTTTAAATGTTATTGACTTCAAGATAACACCAATAAAATTTCTGTTAAATTTGTATGAGTTCTTTTTAAAAAAAAATAAATAAATAAATAAACTTTTCAGCATACAGGTCTTTAAAAAAAAAAAAAAAAAGTATGATTATAAAATTATTGGATTCTCTCTCTGAACATAGTGCATTGGCAGGATTTGCTGAAAGATATATAACCCTTACATTTATTCATTTTATCCTCCCTGATGGGGATTTTGTCAGTAGAATGAAAATCCAAGAAATCAAAATGAACACATTGCTTCAGGTTCGTAAATTATGCAGAGCATCTGTGGCGTTGAGGCAGAGCAGCAGATTCGCTTCTCATTCTGGAGGTGATTATTAATAAATATAGAGATTGAATAAGGAATTTGCACAAGAAATAAGTAATAGTACTTGAAAAAGTTTAAAATTATTATGAATTGAATTGTAGATAATTTACTGAGTATGTAACGTAATAGTATTCTCAAGAGGCTAGGTGAAACTGAATAGATATACATATTTTTTAAATTGACGAAAGTGTAATATTCCAGTACAAGTACGTTGCCTTGTTAAAACAGTAAATACCCTTTATGATTGGAAAACAAATTTAGATGTAATTACATCTCGAGAATTTTTTTTTTTTTCTAGATAGGGAAAGACCAAAGATACTTATATTTTTAATTTTTTTTTTAATTTTTTGGAATTAATATACTTGGATTATATTTTCTGTCACAATGTATTAAATGAAACGGGGAAAAATAAGGCAACATGAGTAACTAAAAATAAGTTTGTAAAAAAAAACTATTATGAATGTGTTACTGACAGTAAATCTTACAGTCGCTGTCTCCATGTTGAAGGTTATGCAAGTTATGGAAAGACCAAAAGTCTTTATTTTCTTTACGAATTAATAATGAAAGAGGAAAATAAACAGTATAAGCGTGTATAATTGGAAACTAACAACTGTATTGAAAATCAAATAGTTTTGTTAATTTCTAATGTTAATTTAAAGTTTTACATTTGCTTGTGTAATGTTTTTTGAGATTCAAAAATTTTTCTAGTCTTTGTCACTAGAAAAAGGATCACAGTTTAATGTTCATTGTATCCAAGACATTTTGATTAAGCTTGGCAAAATATATTTCATAAATAGCAGTTTTAATTTCTATAACGTAAATGTTTTTGGTTGTAATAAAAAATTTCAACATTTGTAAAGAAATAGTTTAGGTTATTTCTTAATTTTTTAAAAAGACTAAGGCGAAAAATAGTCCTTCATTTGTAGCTTTTAAATTTTCTTAATTTATCCTAGTTTATGACATGGCCAATGAAGATCTTCTTAGTCATTTTCCAAAGGTTAATGAGTTTATATCGGACGGTCAAGAGAAGGGAAACGTTTTAGTTCATTGGTAAGTATATATACATGAGGAGATAATCCTTGCTGCTTTAAATTCGAGTCTAATTCCAATATTAATTAAGATTGTTTTGACTTGGAGTGAAAGTTTTAAACCTTTTTATTGAAACTATATTCGTTGTAGGAATTGCTTGATGGTAAAGAGAAAACTGAGGATGCTTTATAAAATCTATTTAATTTATAAATATAAATTGTTGTAACAAAAATAATTAAATAAATACATATCTAAGATCATTTGGAATTAGGCATATTTAAATTCTATTACTATTATTTGTTCTTATAATATACCTAAAATATTTTTAAATTTCAGCTATCATGGTGTATCTAGAAGTGCTTGTATTGTTGTTGCATACCTCATGAAAAAATACGACATAGATGTTGATTCTGCTTTAGAAAGGTTCGCCAACTTTGTTCATTAATTTAATGTGTTAAAACAGTAATTGTTAAATTTAGTTTATAATGCTATTAAGAACACTGATCACTGATACCGACTACGCCTCCACCTTTAAAAAAAATTTCAACTGCTTCCTACTTCCTACTCTGCCTTCAAGGCAGTTGTTTAAATAAATATTTTATGAATTAACTTCTTTTAAAATATATTAAAGTTAAAGTCATTTAAATGTTAATCTTCATTACTCGTTTTAAAATAAATTCAAGTTAAATTGTCACATCAAAATGTTAATCTTCATTACACTTACATTTATACTTTAAAAATAAGTCTTTGTCTCACATATATTGTATTTTATTTTCAGAGTGAAAACTAAGAGAAACGACATTAAGCCAAATTCAGGCTTCATATGTCAGTTGCATTATTTTAGAAACTTTGATTTTCTTTTGTCAATAAAAAATCCATCTTACAGGCTATTCAGGTTAATATCAACAAAGGCAAGAGAGCAACTTAAAAGTAAGTAATAGTTTTTACCTTTTTTAAATGGATGTGTGAATAAGAATATTTTTGTTTTTCCGAAATGGGTAATGTAGGTTGACTGTGGTATTAATTTGAAAATTAATTAAAATAACCTTGTGATCAGTTCAAGTTCAACTTGAACCTCATTTGAATCGCAGGTAGCACTTCGAACTAAAAAATTTTTACCTCATTTTGCTTAAATGTTTGACCTCTAACACCACTTAATTTTGAGCTGACTAATCTTTCTTTTGTGAATATTTGAAACCTTGTAATGGCTGTTACAAATGGTACTAGAGAACTATTGAAACAGAGTCAACTTTACTGAAATAACTTTTTGCTATATTACATAACGGAGAGAGGAAGAAATATTTATAGAAAGCACAAAAAAATAGGAGAATTTTCATTTATTCATTTATGTAGGAATGTCCTAGTGTTTATTAGGACATAAATTATGTAAAAATAATTATCTAGAAAATATATTTTTATTAATCACGTAACTTTTCAAAACTGACCAAAGATTTTTTATTTTAAAAAATGCTGTGTACTTACTTTTTTTTTTCTTCTTCTTAAATATTTAGCAGCAGAGTTTGAAAAGTAAACACTAAGTACTTACAAATTTGAAATTTCAATAAAAAAAGTATATAAAATAAATACATTTTTAAGGAATTTTAATATTTTTGTTTTAAAATTAATTAAAAATTTAAATTAGTAGATCAGATTGGAAGCTTGATAAACACTTTTCTCATTAATATTACTTCATTGAACAGATGTAAATAATCATATTATTATTATTATTATTATTTATTTTTATTATTATTATTGTTATTATTATTGTTATTATTATTATTATTAGTACTAATGTTTTCTTTTTCATTAATACAGAAAAAGCATTTAACGGTCATACATCAGATATAATTTTTGAAAATTTTCTAGTAAAAGATTCTACACCGTATGCCAAATGCAGAAGCTGCAGGTAAGATGTATTCGAAGTTGTATTAAATATTATTTTTCTCTATAAGTTTGATTTTATTTTGCAGTTTTACCTAACTTTTTCTTTATTTATAATAATAATAATAATTTTGGAGAGCCTTTTGAATTTGAATATTTTAGTAATCCTTTCCAGACCCTCGTAACATCTCCCCTTCAAACACATGTATTACATCCGTACGTCTTAATAACTATCCTCTACTTTTCTCAGTATATCTACGAATTATTTGAATGTCAACAGAGACACCTTTTTGAAGGTGTTACAACCACATGACTGAAAATTATTAATTTTTCTTTGTGTAATCAGAATGCCTACAGAGTCAAACGTTAATGAAAATATAATAATTATAATTGTAAATATTAATAATAATTGATGAATATCTGATTCAAAAAATTCTGGAACAGAAACTCTCCTTCCAATTAACAATGTAAGGACTTCGTAGCTTTTTGAACTTCTACAATAGAACTGTTTATCTTAATGTGACTATGACACATTGTGATGAAGACCCGTGCAGTAATTGTCTCCAATGTGTATTGTATTAGTAATTGTGTACACGCCTTCACTTTGTACCCATACATTATCCCCAAGAATTAATGCTACATTTAATTTGCTACTGTGGTCCACCACACTTTATGAGAAGAAGAAAAAAAAATAACAATTCAGTAACTCAAATAAATACTTTAGAGGTATACTGATCTTTGCTTATTTACAATTATAGACCTAAACACACTCGCACACTATAAAATGTTAAACCTTCTTAAAAAAGAAGATCCAACTTTCTGGGATCGAAGATTAGAATATTGAACGACTCTTAAACCCCAGAACGCAGGGTCTTCATCCAGGTCCAGTATAGGGCGACAGACGAGTTTGAGTTTTTGGTGTCGAAACGCAGTGATATATATATATATATATATATATATATATATATATATATATATATATATATATATATATATATATATATATATATATATATATATATATATATATATATATATATATATATATATATATATATATATATATATATATATATATATATATATATATATATATATATATATATATATATATATATATATATATATATATATATATATATATATATATATATATATATATATATATATATATATATATATATATATATATATATATATATATATATATATATATATAAAGTGGAAAAAGTTGAAGATTAATTTAATTTTTGTGCTTCACCTAAATTTTACATTAATGTAAATTGCAATAAACAATTATTTAATATTATGACTAGATCTATTTATACTTTAATAAATCATGTTTACTACAATTTACATCAATAAAAAATTTAGTAGGTGAAGCATAAAAATTAAACTGAACTTAACTTTTTCTACCTAATATACCAAAATTTATAATCATATATATTTTACTTTTTCCTTTTCTTTTTTCTTCTTTTAATATATCTATCCTTTCTGCTCTCTTCTTCAGTAGTTGTTTATCTCTTTCAATTCCACTTCCATTCTTCCTTGCAAATTAATTCTTCTTAGCAAACTGAGTCTTCTTACAATTTAACTCTTCTTTACCAACTCAGCCTTTTTGCTTATTAACTCTTCTTCAGATATTGAACAATTTTATATCTTTTTCTTCTTCTCACTCTCTCCCCTTCTCTTTACATCTTTCTCTTTTCTGTTTTGTCAACTTTCGTAGGTCGTTCTTTTTCCTGCACTTCTATCATCAATAGTTCGTTCTCTTTCGCAAGCAGAACCAATTATTTTTCACACTGCCTTTTTTTTTAGTATTCTTTTACTTTCTCTGTTTCTTCATTTGACTATTACAATCTTGTATACCTTTCATTTTTCTTTCTCTCTTCCTTCTTCAGATAGATTTTAATCGTGCAAAATTTTCTTTTCTTTTCTTCCACTCTTCATTTTTTCTGTTCTCTAAATCAGCAGTTCCTCCTTCTCCAGATAGATTTCAATCGTATAAATTTTCCTTTTAACCAAGGTGGAGAACCATTCCTTCCTTCGCTTTTCGTAATGGCGGAGAACCATTCCATTTATTCTTCCATTTTCAGAAACTACGCTTTGCTACCATGGTTAATTTCAGTGTATTAAGATGTTCAAATTGGAACTTTAATAAAAATTAATATTAAATTGTTAGTTTTTTTCCACCCTGAATTTCTTTGAAACTTTAAATCTTTTTCACTCTCTACCTTCCATTTTCTTCTCAATTCAACTGAAAGAGACGAGAAAGAATTTTATAATAATAATAATAATAATAATAATAATAATAATAATAATAATAATAATAATAAATAATAATAATAATAGTAATAATAATAATAGTAATAATAATTGCGCTTCCTTACAGGGTAGTATTGCTTTATGAAGATAGTGTCATACTTCATCGAAAAGGAGAAATGCCAAAGTGGAATTGTCCAAAATACAACAAAGACGAAATTTTTTCTTGTAAATTAGGCATTTTTTCTCTTCCTTATAAGTGGATGACTGATATAAATGATCTTCAAGGAAAACTTCGTTGTTATAATTGTAGTCAAAAGATTGGGTCATTTAATTGGATTGAAGGTATATATATATATATATATATATATATATATATATATATATATATATATATATATATATATATATATATATATATATATATATATATATATATATATATATATATATATATATATATAAGCTGTTGAAAAGAGAAGTGGTGAAAGTAAATTAAGATTGAGGTTGAAGTTTTGTATTCAATGAACTAACTATTGTTATACATTCTCTGCCATATTTTGATAAATATTTGAGTTAGAGTTAAATCACTTAGGCAAAAAAAAAAAAAAAGAAGAGTTAAGAGTCATCTAATCGTGGTGTAAGTCCGATTTATTAACAAAAACTTACTTTCAATGGCTCATTATATATATATATATATATATATATATATATATATATATATATATATATATATATATTATATATATATATATATATATATAATATATATATATATATATATATATATATATATATATTATATATAATTTTTTTTTTTTTTTTTTTTTATTTTTTTTTAAAAAAAAATTACTTTTTTACACATTTATATCGCTATATATATATATATATATATATATATATATATATATATATATATATATATATATATATATATATATATATATATATATATATATAATATTTTTATTTAGGTCATGCTTGTCCATGTAGTGTTGCGATAACACCGGGATTTTTCATAACTCCTTCAAAAGTTGATTTATGACCTAACATTCGGCATCTAAATGCATTAAAATGTTAAAATTTTGTTTTTAAATCTCTACCCTTTACTTGTAGTAGGTTATATAAATTAAGTTGGAATGGTGTTCCATAGAATTTATAATAGTTCATTAATTTTTATTTATTGTCGTTTTTATTGATTAGTTTTGTCCACATCTTCATTAAAGTAATTATCGCTTATGAAAGGTAATATCAAATTAACCATTATCGGTATTTTGATATATTGAAAGATAAGGCTTTTTTCAGATGAGATTCTATTAATTGTAGGTTACATTAAAGGAAAAACTGGAAGGCATCTTTTTAAAACAGGAGCTTTGTATACTACTCCCTAAATTTCAGTCCATAAATGTGAAATCTCTTTTCTTATATGCAATACTTATTCATAAACTTCAAAGATTGGAAGGCATTTTTAGTCGAGACTTCGCCCGTTATTTTTTGCTATCTACACCCGTGTGACTTTCGTATTTTGTTTTTTTCACCTACCCGTGTATACTCGTTCAAGATATACAAGTAACAATCAGTTAATAATTATAATTACATCTTTCTATTATACCAGAATAAATTAGATAAAACATATAATTTTGTTCCCATTGAATTGGCTGAATTCTTAAAATTTTATATTGGTAAACGGAAAAGCTCGTCAACATTTTCTTTTAAATTTGTTCTTTGAGGAAGTGCTGCTCTCTTCCTGTTATAGTTTTTTTTCCCCCTCAGGACACCGAATGCAGAAACGTTTAAATTTTACAATTTCCTAACCAATTTAGCAAGTTGGAGAAAAATTTGTCAGATTTTTTTTTTAAACGATTTTCGAAATCAAGTTTTGAGTATGTGGTTTATAAGCACAACTGTTTTACAAGAATCCATTTGAAGCGATTAATGACGAGATGGAATGTCTTTCAGTTCATTAAATTCATAACCACGTTTTATGGCACTGAACAAATTCTAATGTTCATGAGCTATTTTCTCATTGTTCATAACATGAATTTTCTCAGAAATATACGTTAACATGATCTGTCCTGATGAGCCTTGGATATATAATCTTCCCACCCATCTATCATGAAACATTTTATTGCAAAGTTAGATTTATACTTAAAAATTTCTGGAAGCCCTGATAAATGAAAACTTTTAATTTCATAAAAATTATTTATAGCCTACTCAAACTTTCTAAAATCTTTGAACTGCAGAATACATGAAGCGTTTCATTAATACCTAATTACACCAAATCATAGCAGTGTTTTTATTTTCGGAATAAGGAGTCTTCACACTGAAAAGTAAAGTTGGAATTTGCAAGTACTCAACCTTCCATAAGATAAAAAAAAAAAATAATAATAATAAAGGGCTTTTAAACTACTTTACAAAAATACAATTTATATAATTATTTTCATAATTCTATACATTTTATAAACTTACAAAGTATCTGTATCTATACTAGCTAACAGTGTATCCAATTCATCATCATCATCTATGGAATCTACAAGGGTATTTTTGGCACTTATAAAGGATCGATTGTCTTCATTTGGTAACCCTTTATCTTTAGCATTAGAAGTATTACTACCACTACTATTACTTTTCAAGTTTTTAAATTTAACGTTAAAAGAATTACTATTGTTTGAAGGCATATTAAAGCTATTATTTACTGAATTAAATGGAAAATTGTTACTCGAGACGGTAAAAGATTTGTTTGTAGTAGTAGTAGTAGTTAAATTTTTGGGTGTAAGCCTAGCAGTAACATTTTGAGAGATGGTATTCGGAATAGCTTTATTCTTATTAGCATACGGCGATTTAAAATTAGTATTTCCCGAATACTTAATTACAGTAGGAGAGTTTTTATTTTTCTCTGATCCTATATTTTCAAAAATAGTAATTCGAGGTTCATTTTCTACATTTTCAATTAGTTCCTTCCTTTCTTTATCATCATCATCTCTAGAGGATAATAATGCTTCAAATTCAGCATTTTCCAGGATTAAAACTTTTGTTTTATTGACGCTTCCATTATCATCATTTGGAGAATATATTGTAACAATTGAATTAAGAGTAACTGTAAGGTAATGTTTCTTGAGTTGGGCTAATACACCAACACCAGACTGAAACACAGGAGGGGAAAGAATTGTTGCATCTTTAAGTACAAAAACTGTCCCAGCACAAATGAGTTCACCATACTTTTCAATGACATCTGTTGAAATTGTTCCTCGAATTTCACCTACATTTAAAGTTAATATAATTTATTATTTTATTTAATAAATTTAAAAAAATAATTTATAATCAAACTTAAAACGGGCGTACATTTTAACAAACATTTTAAGTTTGTACATCATATTTATGCTTATATATTCCTCTAACTAAAGGAAAAATATATTTACTTACCTGTTTGATCACAAAATATTGATGTAGCATCGCGATGAGATAAATCTAAACTCCTAACCATCACGGCGATACAATTAACCTTCCTAATTGAAGCCTGACTTCTTAGGGGATTTTTACGTGAAAAACTTTTAATATTGTGGTTCTTAAAAAAATTACTAACGTCAGTAAGTAAACTTAAATCAAGATACATCTCCTTCCAAGGACCAGAAGCAAAATCTTGGGCTGTTGTTTGAGAACATATTGTTTGCTGTTTATATATATTATATATATATATATATATATATATATATATATATATATATATATATATATATATATATATATATATATATATATATATATATATATATATATATATATATATATATATACGATTAGTCTTTATGTATGTAGAGAACTTTATTTTATTTATTTATTCAACTGAACATATGTTATTTTTCGATCCATCCACAAAAAGATAATTAAAATCTACAAAAACTAAAATTCAAATTAAAATAAAAAAAAATAAATGAGGCTAAAACGGTTCAATTTGCAAGACCATAAAATTAAAATTACGAGACTAAAGGAGTACAATCTATTAATTAAGTTAAAATTACAGTAAAAATATGACAAAAAAAAAATGGCACAATTAATAAAGCAGACATAATTTATATGGAAAATTAGTTAATTTGTTGTAAGCAAAATGTCAGCATTTAAGAAGTATGATTACAGTATGTATAAGCACAGCTGATTGAATAAGAAACAGTGAAAAAGAAGTCTAGTATGAAGCATTACGTAAAAAAAAGTTTATCATTTTTATCATATAAAGATAGACAAAGAGGTTTTATATACAAATTCTGGAATCTTATAATCAAATGAATGTAGTTGTTGAAGGATAAAAGATATTATAAGAATGGAATGCGTGAGGGGCATCTTCCTTTTAAAATATGTTAGATCTTATAGAATTTATATTGAAGATAAATTGGATAATAATTACTAAAATGGCTACTGAAGGCATTCAATATATACTACGAACGAATAAAGGAGAGTACAGTTTTCAAAGGATGACCGTTTTCCATCTAGTGTCATAAGCCTTCTCCAGGTCAAAAAGATTGGCAGTTAAGCAGACTGCGAAAACTAGTGGCAACTGGAAATAGCTTGTCTGCTATCCAGAACTGGAAAGTGGCCAGCCACCCTATTCTCCATTAATTTGCATGTGTGGCAAGTCAATGAAATA
This sequence comes from Armadillidium nasatum, assembly GCA_009176605.1. Taxonomy (NCBI): domain Eukaryota; kingdom Metazoa; phylum Arthropoda; class Malacostraca; order Isopoda; family Armadillidiidae; genus Armadillidium; species Armadillidium nasatum. Next base: position 111,057 of record SEYY01018956.1, on the reverse strand, counting down.
GCTCAGGTTATCAGCCAATTTCAGATACTTCCCCAGCTTAAGGATTCGGATGACAAAAAGTTGAAGTCAAAGCAATTAATTGGAAAGGTACATTCAGTCCAGATCCTGTTTTAATAATTTAACAAAAAAACAACAGAAGGGAAGATAATACAAATCGTGGTGTAATGAAAAATGTCTGGACCAGGATTATGATGTGATGTTCCCCTTTCACATCAGAAAAGTCTGATGACTTAGTAGCACTTCTTATGGTTTGGAAGGCCACAAAATAGTGGGAAGAAATTGAATTGTTAGCAATGGTTTTATCCCAATGCGTCCGCGACACCCGCTGGAGAGATCGTGTCGGTAACATCCAGACCATAACAAAATATTGTGAGTATGGAGCCACAGGACTGGTGATATATTTTCCAAACAACTTTCCATACTGAAGAGAAAGAGTTGTTTTTGAAATATTATTTGGCCTTTTGGCGATTGAATAGGTGAAATCTTTTAATATATATATATATATATATATATATATATATATATATATATATATATATATATATATATATATATATATATATATATATATATATATATATATATATATATATATATATATATATATATATATATATATATATATATAGGTATCGGTATATTTTCAAGTATCGGGTATCGGTACAGATAAAGTTTTAGATATCGGTATCGTTGAATTTGGAAGTCTTGGTATCGGTATCGGTAAAAATTTTGGTATCGCTCCATCCCTATATATATATATATATATATATATATATATATATATATATATATATATATATATATATATATATATATATATATATATATATATATATATATATATATATATATATATATATATATATATATATATATATATATATATATATAAGAAAAATTATAAAATTATTTAGTAATAAGATTAAAAATCTTGTTAGGTTGCTTATAATTGACTACAAACAAATTTCACAACACACTATATATTAAATGTTATAACTATTGACAGAAAAAGAAAATACTTATTCATATTACTACCACAACGATGAAAATTAAATCCACTCACATTATTTTCCTCCTTGCTGAATTCTGATCTTTCCAACGATATTAATGACGGTTTGACAGGAAGCTCATTCTACAGTTAAGAGAAATAGAGTTAAGAGAAATAGAGTTAAGTGAAAATATTTGCAGTTCTATCTTTTTTCACATTACCCTAACATAAATTGTAAATAATGAAACTGAAATAATGAACCTTGAAAAATTATTTAAATAACAAAATAGCATAACTCACAAAATTAGTAAATGTATTAAAGTTTGGCTTTTTCTGATGACATTCCTTTAGAAATATTCAATCTTAATACTAAACAATAAATATAAAACTTACAATATATTTATACATACCATATATATATATATATATATATATATATATATATATATATATATATATATATATATATATATATATATATATATATATATATATATATATATATATATATATATATATATATATATATATATATATATATATATATATATATATATATATATATATATATGGTAGGTCTGAGATTAGGTAGGATTTTTTATTTTTTTTTGATGGATAGTAAGGGCGAGTCAGATAGCAAATTTGCTACATAGGGAATTTTTTAAAATTCGATACTGGATACCCAGCTAAAATTGCAAGATATTCCTTTAAATTCACATTAATTGCCAAATTTAAATAGGATATATATATATATATATATATATATATATATATATATATATATATATATATATATATATATATATATATATAATATATATAATATATATATATATATATATGCAAGAGTTAAATCACATGACTCATGGAATTAAAATATACAAACATTTTTAAGTCTGCTATACAATGAATCGAACAATGACCTATAAGTTTGTAAGACAGAACATTACTACCATGACAGTTCAAAAGAAAATCTAAGAGAGAAAGTTCATAACTTGTCATGCAAACCATCTCAAAGGACTTTAACGACTGCACTTTGACATAATGCAACTGGTCATTTACTATCCTCTGTCTCACAGACTAATAAATATAAGCAAATATTAAAACCACATGGTTTGTGTAGTTAAAATATACAAATTTTTTAAGTCTGTTATATGATTTCCTTTTGAACTGTTGTGGTACTGTCTTAAAAGTTTAGATGTGAAGGTTGGATTCTTCATATACATTTTAACTCCACGAGTCATGTAGTTTTAATACATATTACTATTTAGGTCTGTGTGAGAGAGGATAGTAACAGACCTGTTGCCCTGTGCCTAAATGCAGTTGGTGGAGTCCTTTGAGATGGTCTGAATGACAGGTTGTTTATGAACTTTCTCTCCGAGATTTTTTATGATTGTCATGGTACAGAGGTAACACTGTCTTGCAAGCTTAAACGGTTGGGTTCGATTAGTGTTTAGCAGACTTAAAAAGTTTGTGTACATATATATAAAAGCCGGTTTGCCTTGAAGCACATTCCATATTTTTCACTAATTTCTGCAACATTCACAATCTTCAATCCAATTTCCAATTTGTTGAACTTCACCTCTCTTCTTCTAGACCTCACCTCTTGTTCTTGACCAAAACTAAGGTACTTGTGCATTCTAATAGCAAACCATTTTCTGTTTCCTCATACTGCCTCTATTCTCAATTTTCAACCAAAGGCAGTTGTTGAGCATATGTGCGCAATGATGTTTGTTCTTGTGTCTCTAATTTGCAGTTTTCCAAATTTTCCTCCTTGTGGCTCATGCTCTCTTGCCCTATGACTAAACTCATTTGTATTGTTTATTTATCTCCTAATTTTACTGACCATCATAAATTCTTCAACTATCTAAACTACAAAAATGGAGAATATTCTCTCTTCTTCTCTTTTCTCAGAAATAATCATATTAGGTGATTTCAATGTTCAACACTGCCAATAGTTTTCTTCTAGCTCTCATGATATAGCTGGTGGATATACCTTCCAATTCTAAATGAAAAACGACCTTGAGAAGTTGGTGCAGCTCCCTACTCATATCCCTGATCACTTTAGAGATGAACTCAACATTTTAGACCTTTTCTAAATTCTAATCCTTTTCCTTATACTGTCAAACACTATCCACCTCTGGGTTCATCTGATCACCTTCTTATCTCTGTATCCTCTTTATTTTTTCAAGTCTTCCACAAGAAGACCCCTTCTGGTGAGAGGAATATTGTTGCATTTCAGTGCCACAAGCTGGTCGGAATTAAGGTAATACTTATTTGATTTCCTATGGAATGATTATTTCTTCTGTGGGAAGGGTCCCTCGGAGTGTGCAGAGCGCATTACTGAGGTGATTTTCTCTGGCATGGAGATGCACATTCCATATTCTTTCCCTTCTACTAAGCTTAACAAACCTTGATTTAACTATGCTTGTTATTGTGCTATTCGCCGCGGGGACTACCATAGTCTTCAAACTCTAGAAATTCACACAACTTATATTTCATCCCATAATCATGCAAAACTATCCTCAGCAACTTTAAAAAATTTTCTCAGTAGAAAATGCAATAATTACTTGTTTTTCTTATGCTCTTTCTGGCATTTTGCAAAAAAAATGTCAACTCTAACTTTGTTTCTTCCTCTTTACCTCCTCTAGTATCTTATGACGGCACAACTGCTATTTTGCCTTCTTCTAAAACTGAACTCTTTCCTCAAACTTTTACCTCTAATTCAACTTTAGGCGATTCCAGAGCTACTCTTCTTCCTTCAATCCCTCCCAACTCATTTATGCCTAAAATTGCTTCTTCTAGAGATGTGAATTCTGCTCTCTTTCTCTATCTCTTAGAGATGTGAATTCTGCTCTCTTTCTCTATCTCTGAGCTTAACACTAAAAAGGTGTACAGTCTTGATGGTATCACTCCTGTGGTTCTCAAAACTTGTGCTTCTGAGCTTGCACCCTGCTTGATAAACTATTTCATCTCTTATTCTACTTTAACCTTACCTTCTTGCTGGAATTGTGTGCTCATTCAGCTTGTGCTGAAGAAAGGGGATCCCCTTTCAACCCTCCAACTACTGTCCCATTTCTTTAACCTCTGTTCTTTCTAAAGTTTATGAACCTATCCTTAACAGGAAGATTTGGAAACAACTCAATTCTTCAAATCTTATCTCTGATCGTCATTATGGCTTCCATAAAAAATGTTCTACTGCTGATTATCCTTCCTTTCTCTCTGACTCTTGATCCTCTGCTCTTTTGCATTTTGGTGAATCTTTTGCCATCATGCGGGACATATCAAAAGCCTTAGATAGAGTCTGGCACATAGTTATGATTTCTAAACTTCCCTCATTCAGAATTTATCTTTCTCTCTGTAGTGTTCTCTTCAATTTTCTTTCTGGTTGTTCTATTGCTGCTGTTGTAGATGGGAACTATTCGTCCTTTAAATCTATTAATAGTGGTGTTCCTCTGGGTTCTGTCCTATCTCTAACATTTTTTCTGCTTTTCATTAATGTCCTTTCTCTCTCTATTACTTCATCACCTATCCACTCCTATGTTCAAGACTCAACCCTTCATTACTCCTTTCAGTTTGAAAGACACCCCTCCCAGAAGCAGTTAATTGATGCTAGAATGGTGGTCTTGGAGCAATAAACCTATGATCTTTCTCGTAATTCAAATTGGGGTAGAGAAAACATGGATGTTTTCAATACTTTAAAAACTCAGTTCCTCAATCTATCTACTCGACACAACCTTCCACACAACTATGACGACATCTTCGAAAACACACAACTCAAACCTTCATCTGTCCTTAGTATTCTAGGGGGTTTCTTTCTCCTGCGATCTTTCTTGGAAGGATCACATTACTTCATATTAAGATTGAACAAACTCTATATTTTAATAATTTGAAAATTTCAGTTATCATACGGCCTAATAAAGAAGTTTATTTTTAGCAGATAACCAGATACCAATAAAAAGGGTGGATAAGCTGTATAACCAAATAGCAAATGGATATCTTGTCCATCCCTAATTAAAAGAGTGGTTTAGGTCTATATATATATATATATATATATATATATATATATATATATATATATATATATATATATATATATATATATATATATATATATATATATATATATATATATATATATATATAATCACTACATACCATTTCAGGTAATAATCCAGCAGGACCAGGAAATTTTCGTCTTTTTATATTTGTACTTTGGTGAATTGATATGAAATCTGGATCTGAAGTACTTCTGGGCTCTTTCCTTTGAAACTCATTAATATTCTTCTTTGATGGTAAAATATTTTCATTTTCTAATCTTCCACCAGAGTCCAACTCATTACTTTCAAGTTTTCTTTTAAGGGTTTCATTACCAAAACAATTTTGTATTTTATTGGTTTGACAATTCTTTAAAGATTTTAAAAGGTTTGCACGAAAATTTGCCTCTTTGTTAAATGAAGTATGTTTTGCAGGAGAAATTTGCACTTTACTTTCAGAATTTATATTTTGTGATATTTTGTTCCCAATATTTGTATTGGCTAAAGAATTAGGGTGTACTTGAGACAATTTTGTTTCTTTTTCTTCTAATTGTTCTAAAGCTGCCAAGAGAAAAGTCTCCTCATCGGAATCTGTCATTCTGTAAATATATATATATATATATATATATATATATATATATATATATATATATATATATATATATATATATATATATATATATATATATATATATATATATATATAATATATATATATATATATACCTCACATAGTACAGCTAATTGGTTCTAGCAATTTCCCATACTGTTTGAAACAGCACTTCGAGGAATGTAAGCTATAGGAAAAATGGTAATTGGTTCCAATAATTTTTTCATTGATTTATTTTGATTATCGATGTCTGAATTAATGATGATTTCCATACTTGAAATGAAAAGAATCATATGACTGAATAAGAAAATGACAAATAAATTTAAAAGTTTTTTTTAATGTATAATTAAAAAAAAAAATATTTAAAGATTTCATTTTTATTACTAAAAAATTGAAATATTGAAGTTTGCACTGGTTTCTTCTTTGGTTCTTCTCTTCATTCAAAAACATGATCATAATTTAAAAAATTGAAAATGATAAATACCACAACTTAAATGTATACTGAATACTGAATAGTAAACAATGTGTGTGTCTAGTGCAATTAGCATAAAATACAGGCTCTGAGCGAGAAGTAAGCTTACATTTTTCACTTATAAAAAAAATTACTAATTTTAAAATTAATCTGCACTATAGTAAAACTGAACTGATTAAAATTGTACTATGCAAGGCATACCTGCATATATATATTTTAGGAATAGATTGAAGTATTGATTGGTATTGGCTAGTATCAGCAAAGTTTATGGTATCAGGTATTAGTATGTAAAAAATGATCTATATTAAATCAAGACTGATTCCAAAATCTTGCATAGAAGAAAACTAAGAATTTCTGTAAAATGACAACTGATCCTTGAAAAAAATTTATATCACATTTTTAAAATTTTATTATTATTATTATTGAGTAGGAATAAAAATCACTTTCTGAAAGATCAAATGGGTATATATACAGGGTTGGTATTAAATATATTGTCAAACAACAAGGACCTTATTAAACATGATCTGCTAGACAAATCATAATTAATAAAACTAGGTTCAGGAAATGCATGGTTAAAGAGAAAATACTGATATGCACCTGTACAGGTATATTTAGTATATAACTGGTGTATGGATTGAACATATGGCAGGCAAGCCTGTGTAGCCCCAACCACCACTTAGTAACAGTTGTATAATTATGATACATTTGGCAGAACTGTAGAATATTTGTTTGACCTAGGACAGTCTCGATAGGCCCTTGTGGCTTGTAACTGTCTCTATTTTCCCATGTTCCTATTTGGCAACTGAGAATACTAAAGTATCTTTTCCAACAGTAATGGAACAAGCAATCATATAGGGGATAAATAATAGAAAATACCAGTACTGAATCAGAAACAATGGTGTGTTATCCATACCATCAACAGGCTGACATGTTATGTATAGACATGCAAATAAGAATGGTGGTGAGGTAGCTATATTTTATTGGGCCATGTATCCTAATAGATGACAATCTCATCACATGATCTTCACCATCAACCAACTAATATCTGAGAGGGAGGATGTTATTCTCCAGGTCCTCCAGGACATTGCAAGGGATCAGCAGGAATTCTTAAACATACTCTATGATGAGAAATATTGAAACCTGCTAGCATCAGATGGGTCATATTTTGAACACCTACAATGATTTTGATGGGATGTTGGACTATCTATAATTTAGCATATAAATATTATAATATACAGACTGTGTTTAAGAATATTCCGTATCTACCTCTACCATGTATTTCATATTTCAATAGTTTGTGTAGCAATATGACTTCAAAATAAGTAGATATTAAGGATATCAAAAAACCAAATTTTATGGTCAATGATTATTAATTTTCAATCATGTTTCAATTTTCATGAATTAGTACTTAGTATCAGTATTAGTACTTGGTAAATTTTAAAGGTATCGTTTCAGTATTTTGGTTTAAAATTAAGATTGGTTAAAAGTATGGGTTCCCCCCCACCCCCTATAAAGCTGTTCATCCATCTGTCCCATTCAAATCAACACAAGTTCGAAATCCATTTTTCATGTAAGTTAACAGTGCAATTACTTCAACTTCATCTTCATCTTTTAACCATTTAAAATAAAGTTATTTGGTATATGCAAAAGTTTACTACGTTTAGGGCGCTTCTTTTGCAAATAAAAAGAGTGAACATAATAAAAATATAATTAAAATTATAAATTTATTTTGTGGAGTGAATGGCAATGAAACGGCAATTAACAAATCATCATTAACAACTTTCAAAGTTGCAACACAATGGTTGCAGCTTTAAAAATATTTTACCAATCCCTCCTATGTTTAAATCTAGGGATGATCATAGTAAAAGAGTATCGATATATAGTAATATATCGATATATTAAATTTTTCATCAGTATCGTTTCACTGATATTTTGTTTTTGCTCTAAATTTTTTTTTTTTTTTTTTTTAAAGCCAGTTAAAATATTACTGATTTTTTATTAATAATACTATTATAATACTAAAGTAAAAACATAAAGTTTGTTACAAAATATATTTCCTAAACAAAGAAACTTGAAATCAATTGACTTGAAATGTCGAAACTATCAATATACCGTTAGAATGAAATTTATAACATTAGATTTCATTACTTAATTGTGGAACCCACCCTGAGTATAGGAAGGCTCAAGATAAAATAAAAAAAAAGGAAATTTCAATGAATTGATTATAGGTTGTGTTCTATGAAATCAAGGGAGACGTCACGCTGAAGCTAGCGGCAGCAAATATATTTAGCAGATCCTTTGGGTGTGTTCCATGAAATCAAGTGTGACATCATGTTTAATTAAGCCAGCTGCAGAGAAAATATCTTGAATCTTGAATATTAATGGGATACTTCACCTTAGAAATTATCAGCTGGTACATATAAACAAACGTAAATATATTTTAAAATATAATTTAATTAACTATAACAATCACTTAATTCATTTAATATCATTAAGGCCATATATAAGAATATAAGATAACGTATGAGTCAAACAAAGATTTTAAAAGACTTTGGCGGCAGCCACGATTAAAAACGTTAGAACCAACGAAATTTTAAATAATTGAAAATAATTAATTTGTTTCATTTAAAACAAATTAATGATTGAAAAGCCTAAAATAATTATCCAAAATAATTTGCAAAGAAATCTATCTGTGTAATAATATTTACAAAAGGATTCTAAAAGAAACCAAGCCAATAACTTATTTCATAATTTCCGATCTAAGGGTGGAGTTTGTGCTTCCGTTAACACTAACGATCCGGTAACACGTCTTGTGAATCTTGAATCTCCTAACTTCGATGTTCTGTGGCTTAAAATCTTTCTTCCTACCACTACGATAATCCTGTGTTTCTGCTACTGTTCTCCTAATAGAACAGATTTTTCTACCTTTTTTGAATACCTAACCACTTCTCACGAGACTGTTACATCTTCACATCCAAATACTGAGGTCCTCTATTTAGGGGATTTCAATGTTCACAACACTGAATGGTTGGGTTCCTCTCATACTGATCCAGGAGGGGAGGAGGCCGAATCATTCAGCATTCTCAACGATCTGGAGCAACTGATTAAAGAACCAACACACATTCCAGATCGTCCTAACCAATTCTTAAACACTCTTGACTTATGTTTCACTACTAGTCCTTCTCTCTATAAATACGCTGTCTTCGCACCTATTGGTAAATCTGACCACAACCTAATTACTCTTAATTTTCAAGCTTTCTCTCCAACTGCTCCACCCTGCCCTAAGCGTATCTTCTGGCACTTTGATCGGGCTGATTGGGGGGCTTTGCGTTGCTTCTATGCCAACTATCCTTGGATGGACTGCTTTGTCTCTGAAGACGCGTCAGTCTCTGCTGATAAGGTGGGGGCTGCAATCGTTGATGGGATGAGCAGATTCATTCCTTCTTCAACTAAATCTTTCTCTTCTCAAAATCCATGGTTTGATCGCGCCTGCTCTCTTGCCATTCAGGCTAGAGACATTGCGTATCGAGAATGGAAAAACTCTCCTTCTCCTAACACTCTTGCTAATTTTCATTCTGCTCGGAATCGTTGCAGGGATATTCTTCGACGAGCAAAGCGGACTTTCACAAAACGAAGGTGTGCTGAGCTTCTAAACTCTCCTACTGATAAATCTTTCTGGCCTCTTGCCAAAAACATCTCTAACAACTTCTGTAAATCTTCCTTTCCTCCTCTGATTCGCTCTGATGGCTCTGTTGCTAACACTCCTACTGAAAAGGCTAATCTCTTCGGCCTCCTATTCTCCTCTAATTCAACCCTGGACGACTCCGGCAATGCTCCTCCTACTTCTTCTCCTCTCAGAGGTCCCATGCCTTTTGATCAGGTGCATGGGCTTCTGAAATCTATGAACGTTAGGAAGGCAAGCGGCGGCCCGGATGGCATTCCTCCCCGAGTTTTAAGGGAGTGTGCTTCTGGGCTGGCTCCGCCCCTCGTTCAACTCTACTCTCTATGCCTCAATACTAGTACTTTTCCTCAGTGTTGGAAGCGCGCATTGGTCCAACCTATTCCGAAAAAAGGTAGCTGCTCTGATCCTTCTAACTATCGCCCTATAGCTCTCACTTGTATTCTGTCTAAGATCTTTGAAACCCTTCTTAACTCTCACTTCTTGGATCATCTGGAATCTCATTCCCTTCTTTCTGATCATCAGTATGGCTTTCGACGCTTGGGATATACTTTCCTATCTTGCAGATCTATGGTCTTCTGCCCTTAGGGACCATGGGAAGACTTGTGTGGTGGCGCTAGACATATCTAAGGCCTTTGACCGGGTATGGCATGCGTCACTGCTTTCCAAGCTCCCCTCCTTTGGGTTTCCTCCTTCTCTTTGCTTACTTATGTCTAGTTTTCTTTCTAATCGCTCCATTTCGGCTGTTGTTGATGGAGTGACTTCTTCTTCCTTTCCTGTCAATAGTGGTGTTCCTCAGGGTTCTGCCTTATCTCCTACTCTATTCTTACTTTTCATTAATGATCTTCTCAGCTGTTCATCTAACCCTATCCATTCATATGCCGATGACTCAACCCTCCATTCTTCTACTCATTTCAAATCTGCTCCTTCCTTTGCATCTAGAGTTGACTCTCGTCTTCATCTTTCCGATTCCATTCTTGCAGATCTGGATAGAATTTCCCAGTGGGGTCGTCTCAACCTTGTGAAATTCAACTCTTTAAAAACTCAACTTCTAGAAATCTCCCTCTCAAAGACACCTCCTAACTTTCCTATTTCTTTCGATGGTTCCCCCATCTCTCCTGTCGACAATATAAACATCCTTGGTCTTCACATAAACAAAAAAATGTCTTGGAAACCTCATATCACAATGGTTGCTAGGGCAGCCTCAAAGAAGCTGGGAGTTCTGTTTAGACTGCGAGAATTTTTTTTCTTCCTCGCAGTTACTCCAATTATACAAGGGTCTCATCCGCCCTTGTATGGAGTACTGCTCTCATATCTGGGGTGGCTCAGGTTTCACCCGTCTTTTGGATAAGGTTGAGTCAAAGGCAAAAAGACTTATAAATACTGTTCCGCTCTTTCTAACTCACTTGACTCTCTATCTTTGCGACGCGACGTTGGTGCCTTGTCTCTTTTCTATAGGTACTACAACGGCAAATGCTCGAGGGAACTATCCACCCGTATACCTCCACCTTTACGTCGTCCTCGTAGCACAAGGGGTGCATTGTCTGCACATCAATTTTGCGTGGACATAGGCAACTCCAGGCTTGTCCGCTGTGGTGCCTCTTTCTTTCCTGCCACATCTGTTCTGTGGAATTCTCTCCCATCTTCTGTATTTCCTGCCGAATTTAATCTCAATTTCTTTAAGGCCCGCGTCTGCGCGAACCTAAGAAATTTGCGTTAGATGGGTCCTACAGGGGTGGGCTTAGTTTGCATGAGTAACTGATAACTAGGGATAGGATACCTATTGTATTAGTTGATAGTATTTGTTTAAACTGGGACAGTCTCGAAAGGCCCTTGTGGCTTCTAACTGTCTCTATTTTCCTATGGTCCTATGTTCCTAAGGCCTTGGCCTAACTACTCCAAGTTTGTTTACATCACGTGAGCATTCAAGATTTCGACAGCGAAAATTAAAGAGAGAAATTTGTATCTTCAATTTTCGCTACCGTGAGCATTAAAATATTTCAGCAATATCAAGTGGGACAAGCTGCATGGGCCACTTTCCTTTAAGAATCTTCAATATTCTTAAAGAATCTTGACCATGGAACACACTCTTTGACTTTCGTGGGATACTTCGCTGTAGTAATTAACAACTCTTAAGCCGCTGCATCGAAAATATTTAGCAAAACCTTGATTTTCGTGGAACACTCTCCTGTGGCAAATGTCAGCTGATCTATATAAACAAACATAAATTTATATTAAAAGCGGCTTTTGTTAAGTTGGCTATATAGCTTGTCAATAGTACCGTGGCTCGTCTTTCGATTTTTTAAATATCTATATAAGTCTATAGTGATATAGTTTAAAATCAATCGATATTCAGTTGAGATGGAAGTTTTTGTTTCTGTTTATTTTAGGTTATTGTTGAAGGTTCTGAGAAGAAGAGTGTATTTCTGTAGATATGAAATAAAGATTTGGATCGAACAACAGAATGGAATGTTTTTTTTTCAAGTGTTTTAAATTAATAATTGTAATTAGGGAAAAACGTGTAATTTTAGACCGAAAGTTTAAAACCATTGTGTATTAGAAAAATAGAAACATCATAGTATATAGATACTGCTGTGGAGACAAGCCACTCTTGCCTATCAAAACTGTTCCATCCAAAATAAACAATATAATACATGCAACTTAGTCTATCCTATCCCTAGTTATTAGTTCATTCATGCAAAGTAAGATAATAAAATTAAGCCGCTACATATATTTTTTTAGTAAACCTAATTAATAGCATTATATAACTAATTGCACATGCAGTGAACCAACACTTACTACAAAATTGACAATTAGGCTTAGTCATAATCTTTTCTAAAATTCTTTCATAGTCTTAGTCACAAGCTGGTCTAAAAATTTATGTATACCCACCACCAATTTGGCTTAGTCATGTTATAACTATACAATAACTAAACCATCCATATATTTATCTAGCTGCCCCTTGGCATTAAATGTTGTAAGAGAATCACAGTTAACAATCTCTTGTGGCAAGTCATTCCAAATATTAACAAAAAAACTCCTTCAACCTCTTCTCATAGCTCTTACTCTTAAACCCTGAAATCATCCTTGTTGCTCAACATTGTACACTCTGCAGCATATGTGTCTTTTCTTAAATGAGGAGCCCAAACTTGTGCTCAATACTCTAAATGATGGCCTAACATAGCTATTATATAGCTTGGTTATAAACTCTTTTGCTCTTGTAAACTACATTGCAATTTATTATACCTTGTCAATATTTAATTGAAAAAGTGTGGTAATACTTTAGTGAAGGGGGCCCAAATTTTTTTTCCTACTCAGCTAATTACGAAAATAAATGATCTGATTTATTTTTTTTATGGTTAATCTCGACAAATGATTTATAATAAAAAAAATTTTTTAAAAATATTTTAATTAAAAATTTAATTAGTCACAAGATCTTTTAATACAGCAGAAACTCACACAACATAATATAATGACAACATATTAACATAATATTAACAACCCCTTTATTGAAAAAGTATAATACTTTAGTGAAGGGGCCCAAATTTTTTTTTCTACTCAGCATAACTACGAAAATGAAATGATCTTTGATTTTTTTTTTTATGGTTAATTCGAATGACAAATGATTTTAAAAAAAATAAAAATTTTTTTAAAATTTTAATTAAAAATTTTTATCACAAGATCTTTTAATACAGCAGAAATCGCACAATGACGTAATCCTATAAAGGTTGTCAGTACTTTTATGTTAATGGGTTGGCATTATATTTTTTTATTACTTCCCCATTAAAAAAAAAAATTTTATTTGGCAATTTATTAACTCTATTTTTTTTTTTTTTTTTTTTTTTTCCATTGTTAGCTTCAACATATTTTAAAATATAGCAACCTTGTCAAAATATTCAAAGATTTTTATAATTTTGACAGACGATATTCTGACATAATTATTCTTATTTAGTTAAAAAAAAATTTTTTTTTTAATCTGTATTTTTTAATTTTTTTTTCTTACAAAAGAATTTGTCATTCGTGAGAAGAAAAAAAGAAATGGGCCCCCTTCACTAAGATTTTACCAAAAGTATTTTTCTTATCATGCCCTTTAGTTTCTCTTCCATGGTTCGCTACAAAGTATTTTTTAAAAATCTCTGTATTACTGTCAGATACAAATATTTTGTAAACTTGTATCATATCCCTTCAGAGAAATCTTTCAAACAAAAATATTTCCAGCTCCTTCAACCTCTTCTCATAGCTCTTACTTTTAAACCCTGAAATCATCCTTGTTGCTCAACATTGTACACTCTGCAGCATATGTGTCTTTTCTTAAATGAGGAGCCCAAACTTGTGCTCAATACTCTAAATGATGGCCTAACATAGCTATTATATAGCTTGGTTATAAACTCTTTGCTCTGGTAAACTACATTACAATTTATTATACCTAATACCTTATTAGTTCAATTTCTTGCTTCCAAACACTGATAACCCACTTTCAGATTACTGCTAATAAATACACCTAAATCCATCATTATTCTTTACTGAAGTGACCACTTTTTTAGTACCAGGTTGCTGTATCAGTATCAAATGAAATGGTACAAAATTTTATAGCTATTTTGGAGCTTTTTTTTTTATAAACTATGAAGAAATATGAAATAAAGTAAATTATGATTATTAAATTTTTTAAAACAGTTCTATATTATTATTGAGTTTTGAAAGCCTAAGCATTTGCTAGGTTAGGCCTACTTTACCCTTTAAGTTCAGGCAATGTTAAGTTAAACTAGTTTGTTAGATTTAACAGACTAGTTCAACTTAACCTAACGTGGACTTAAAGGGTAAAACTACACTTAACAGCTTGTAAGTAGGCTTAACCTAGCAAAATCTGGGCCTTTCAGAATGTAACAATAATGTTAAAAAAAAATTTATTTTGAAAAATTTAAAATTATAATTTACTTTATTTCTTAATATATTGTTTTTGTATTTTCACTATATGAAGAAAAATTTTTTTTCTTTAGCTCTGAAATAGCTGTAAAATTTCATACAAATCCCTTTGATAATAAGGCAGCAATCAGTGTATCATCACAAAGTGTAGAGTAGTTAATATCAAATAATGTAAAACTTCAGGATTAAAAATTCATTCATAAAAAGTTCTAGGCATGAAACAAAATGATCATGCATCTAAATCTAAACTTATATGATATGAAGTGGTTTTATGCTTTTTAATTTCATTTGATGAGATAATTATTATTTTTATTATTAATATTATTATTATTATTATTATAGAATAAACTATGTCAAGTAATATGAAATCTATAAGCAGTAGTCATAAAACCTTAGTGTGTAAAAATTTACAAGATTATTTAAAAACATTATCCAAAGAGACTTTAGATAAGCTGTACAATTATCCAGCAACATGTTTAGCAGTATTCAGGTATGTTTATTTATTTATTAATGGATATTTAATATACTATAATTTATATTTCACTCACTTTTTTTTGTGAATATGTGAGTTTGTAAGGTATCAGATTATGATGATAGCATACTTTGCATTATTATTGGTAAAAATTATAGTATTTAATATTTTTTCATAAATATTAAGAGTAAAACCTGTCATGTTACTGTAATTCAAATTAACTAAGTTGTTTTAATTTTTTCCTTTAATACAGCTTAAGTTTAGGAATTGTTAATGTTTTTGTTTTTTGTTTTTAGAAGAATACACAAAATTTTTAAATAGTTTTGTTTATTTATTAATGTTTTTGAAATTTTCAATGTAATGTTATTTTACTCATGACAGTTTTTTCTCTTTAGCTTTTAAAAATTTTGTCTATGTAAATCTTCAATTTTTTCCTATTTTTTTTTTTTTTTAAAGACTTCTACTGTTTGTTCTTCACTCTTTAACTATTTTTTTTTATTTTAATATAGAGAACTTCCAGAAATGTGTCGCAACTTTGTGGTTCGTCTCTTATTTATTGTAAGACCAGTGCCTCAGATTTTGATTGCCTCATGGATTCCACAAGCTGATCATGGAAGGTATATTTATATAATTTGATATATATATATATATATATATATATATATATATATATATATATATATATATATATATATATATATATATATATATATATATATATATATATATATATATATATATATAGGGGAGGATGTAGCGCCTTCTGAAGCCATGAAAGTACCCCCACTAGGCTTAACCCACAGGGTGATAGGGTGGGCTAGAACATTCCATTTCATTCCTTTTCGCATTTCACCTTCCTTCAGAGGGTCTCTATAGTACCCTAGTCTCATATTGGAGTGTCTATGCTCCCACTTCACCCCATCCCCCACTACCTTCACATATTTCCACAAATTTACAAGCTATTACTCATACATTACCTTTAAATAAAAAATCAAAATGGGAAAACATAAAGCTGCCTCGGAGATGCTTGGAGGGACCATCCAAAGAATGCCCCTCATGCATCCCTTGGGAATTTGTGGCCTCTGGTGATGAGGTTGGTACCACCAAGACCTCTATTTCAACTTGCCTTGGTGCATGGTCTTCTTTTTCCATTAATTTCGACAACATTCGTGGTCTCTTGCGTACTTTCCACTTTGTCAAGCACCACCACCTCTTTCTAGACCTCCTCTTTTGTTCTTAACTGAAATTCAGGTATTTGAATGTTTGGACAGCAAACCCTAGTGTTTGCTCCTACTGTCTCTATCCTCAATATTCTGTCAAAGACATGTTGCGAATATATGCGCAACGATGTTGTCTGTTCTCGTGTTTCTAATTTGGAGTCTTCTGAATTCTCTACTTAATGGCTCAAGCTCTCTTGCCATTCTACAACTAAATTCATTTGTTCTGTCTACTTATCTCCTAACTCTACAGATTATAAAAAATTCTTCAGCTATCTTAACTTCAAAATAGAACACATTCTTTCTTCTTTCTCTGAAATTACAATTGTAGGTGATTTCAATATTCACCACCAATGGCTTTCATCTAGCTCTCATGATCCAGCTAGTGAACTTGCCTACCACTTTTCTATCCAGAACAACCTTGAGACTCTAAATGTTTAAGGAAATGAGAGTCAAGAAGAGTTCCAATAATTGACCGAACACAAGTGATAGCTGTAGGTCGATAGTTCGAAGGGTCAAAGAGACTACTTTTCTTAGGGATTGGCCGTACATATGCGCCCTTCCAGCACGAAGGAAAAGTATTAGTATTAAGTCATAGAGAAAAGAGGACAGGCGCCAGCTCAGATTCACACTCCCTCAAAACACAGGGACGAATGCCATCTGGTCCACTAACCTTCATGAACTTCATAGATTTCGGCATCTCAAGCCCCCAATCATGTGTAATTACAGTTAGAGATATGGGTCATTTTAGAGAAGGAGTAGGAGGAGAAATGCCAGAATCATTCAGGATGGAATTAAATGAAGAAAGGAGACTGAAGAGATTTGCCTTTATAGAAGTAGTATTAGCTGCAGATTGTTCAGAGCGAATAAGGGGAGGAAAGGTGCATTTACAAAAGTTATTAGTGGTGTTTTTGGAAGCGGCCAGAAATTTTTGTCAGTAGGAGAACCAAGAAGGCCAGAGCACTTCCATCTAGTGAAAGTACACTTAGTCCGACAAAGAATATCCCTGCATTAATTCCGAGCTGAATGAAAATTAGTAAGAGTGATAGGAGGATGAGAGTTTTTCCATTTAAGTTAAGCATTGTCTCTATCCTGAAGGATATGAGAATAGTTGTCATCGAACCATGGATTTTGAGTTGAAAAAGATTTAGTTGAAAATGGAATGAACCTGCTTATCCCATGGACGATTTCAGCCCCTACCTTTTCAGCGGAGACCGAAGGATCCTCCGAGTCAAAGAAGGTTGTAGTTATCAAAGAAGCGACGCATTGTCTCCCTATTAGCCCAATTGAAGTGCCAGAAAGTACATTTAAGGTATGGTGAAACTGTTGGAGAGAATTATAACTAAAAGAACTATAAGATTATGGTTAGATTTACCGATAGGATGAAAAATGTTGAATTTAGATCTGGAAGGAGAAGTGGTGAACCATAAATCAAGCGTGTTCAAGAATTGGGTAGTACTATCTGGAATATGCGTGTGTTCCCTAATAAACTGTTCGAGATCGTTGAGAATACTGAATGACATAACCTCCTTCCCACATGTATTAGTGTGAGAGAAGCCCAACCACTCAATTCTGGTGTACAACGAAATCACTTAAACAGAAGACTTTAGTATTTGGATGAAAAGAAGTAACAATCTGTTCCATTAGGAGAACAGTAGGAAAAACACGGTAATAGTAGAAGTAAGAAAGATTTTAAGCCATAAAACATCGAAATTAGGGGATTCAAGATTTCTGAGGTGTGTCACAGTCCTGAGTGTTAATATTTATATAGGCACAGACTCCGCCATTTAGTTGGAAAAATAATATTATTGGAGAAAGAATCCCTGTCCAGCTAAGTCTCAAACAGAAGCAAAAGGTTAGGATAAGAGTTAGAGAGGTGAAACTCCACAGATTTCAAGATTAGCATGGAGACCACTGATGTTGGCGAAGTCAGTAGAAAACTCGGGCTGCTCCCACCCACCCTACTTCTATACACTCTACAATCCAGTCACTCGAACAAACACAAACACACGTACACGCAAACTTATAAGCAGAAAAGAGAGAAAAAAAAAATTAGAACCTATTATTCAAAACTGAAAGTTTTAAATAAAAATCTGTGTAAAAAATCAAAGGAAAGTTAATCTATTTAAAATCTTAAAATACAAATAGAAAGCTAAAATACACACTAACGATTACTAAAACCTATTAAACTAATATATATATATATATATATATATATATATATATATATATATATATATATATATATATATATTATATATATATATATATATATATATATATATATATATATATATATATATATATATATATATATATATATATATATATAATATACCGTATAAGTTTTATTCAACTTTTTAAAGTTTCAAATATTGATTTTAGTGATTTAGGTATTACATGAATTAAATCTTTAATTAAGTTAAAATAAATTTTTGTAGTATAAAAAAAAATAATAATTGTAAGTTGGTAACTAGTAAAATTTAGCATTTTGTAAGCACGTTTGTTTACTCTCTTAACTGTAGATTTGTTTAGGGAGAATGTTGAGGTGGCTTTGGAACACAAGAACTCTCTGCAAACTCTTGTTGATATGCATATTTTGTTGGAAGAGCACGATGATAGAGGCAATCCTTCATTTATCATGAATGGCACCTTTCAAAAATATTTAAAAATCGCTACTCTTGGCAAGTAAGTTATTTAATGAACAGCACTGTTTTATATTGGTTTTTGTGAATGTATTTTAAAATTTTTATTTATTTTTACCCCCTAGGGGTTCTCCGTGGACAATGTCTGGATCCTTAGAACCAGATCCACATCAAAGAGATAACGAATTTTTAGATAAATATGCTATGGATCGATGGGAAAGTGTACTACAATTTTTAGTTAAACCAGAAAGTGAAGGGCCAAAAGTTATATCAAGAGATGCAGTTCGTACCCTTCTTCATGCAGGTCTAATTGAAAGGTACGGATTTTTTTGAATTCTATAACTGAAGTAACGAGTTTCTTATTCAACTATCTACAAAATTTTTTATTATTTTCTTAGTGGAGAAGGTGAAAAAATGCAAATAACAAGTACAGGATTTCAGTTTCTTCTCATGGACACTGCTTCACAAGTTTGGTATTTTGTTCTTAAATATTTAGAAACCATTACAGAAAGAGGACTAAGTCTTGAAGCCTGCCTTACTTTTCTTTTCAAACTTTCGTTTTCCACACTTGGTAAAGTTAGTAGCTTAAATGTTGAAGTGTTTAATAGTGAATTAATAATTTACCTAATTTGACAAACTTGCCTTCATTACATAGATACTCTCATAAAAAAAAAAAAAAAAAAAAAAAAAAAAAATATATATATATATATATATATATATATATATATATATATATATATATATATATATATATATATATATATATATATATATATATATATATATATATATATATATATATATATATATATATATATATATATATATATATATATATTTTCTTTTAGGATTACAGTATGGAAGGAATGGATCAAAATTTACTAACATTTTTGCAACATCTTCGAGAATTTGGCCTAGTGTATTTAAGGAAACGAAGCTCTGGAAGATTTTATCCTACTAGATTAGCTCTTAATATTACAGCTGGAAAAAATAGGTATAATATATATATATATATATATATATATATATATATATATATATATATATATATATATATATATATATATATATATATATATATATATATATATATATATATATATATATATATATATATATATATATATATATATATATATATATATATATATATATATATATATATATATATATATATATATATATATATATATATATATATATATATATATATATATATATATATATATATATATATATATATATATATATATATATATATATATATATATATATATATATATATATATATATATGAACAGCAAAATCGCATATATTTCAGTATTTATTTTTAAAAAATTTCGACACTACTTCTTTCATCGTCATGTTGAATATTATCAAAATAATAAAGAAAATAATTTACAAATAATTAATATATAACTATTAGATAATTAAAATACATTTTCGAAAAATGCTAACTAAAACTGTGAAAAATGAAAAGAAATTAAATAAAAATAAATAAATGAAAGTAAGAATATTGAAATTAAAAATATTAAACCATGAAATTGAATGAAGATAAGTTATTTCAAGCTTACTCGTAAATAAAACAGAAAAAAAGATAAATGCCAATATTAAAACATAAAAAAGTAAAAAACTACCTTGCTCATACTCTGAAGAGGACCTATCAGATGTATAGAAAAGTATCAGAAAGGTGTGGTTGGTTTATTGAATCAATATTGTACCTAGTTGGCTGAAAATCTGTATTTATTGATGTGAAGATAATTTTTAGAATGTGAAAACTGCAAAGTATGAAGAAGAAAAGTTATCCTATGAATAAATTGCTTGGCGGAATTGTTGGTGTTAGATATTTTATATTTGTTAATGTGTAAAAATTTAATAAGAATAAGGTACTCTACATGGAATGTGAAATCAAGATTTCGAGCTGGTCAAATGGCAAAGGAGACAGTATGTTTAGGAGTTAGATATTATAAGAAAGCTTCTTTACATATAGGGAATGGGCACTTTCTGCCCCTATGACATTCCCTTACATTTTCCTCTTTATATTTAAAATCATCAGAGGTGATGAGAAAAATTATTTACGAACTTTGGTTCCTACATCACTCGCTTGAGTAGTTTTTAATTATGTTTTGGAAAAATTTATAACCCACAGTGAATATCATCTTCACTTTGCTTATAGTATATAGTAATAAGAATCATTATTAACTCATTGAGCTGGAATAATTTGGGTTCAGTAGAGAACATTTTTGCTTAATGTAAAACTACAACACAAACTAACCATGTTTTATTATTATATGTTTAATATGTTTCAGGGTTGCATAGACATGAATAAAGAAGGAAATCTTGTAATAGAGACAAATTATAGAGTTTATGCCTACACACAATCTGAGTTGCAAATAGCCTTATTGTCAATTTTTACGGATATTGAATGCAGGTAAATTTTGGTTTTGATTACTTGCCATTAATTTGCCATTATATTTATTTCATTTTTTAAAGTTTTTATTCCATAATATTTTAAAAAGGTTTTCTGCAGACTTTTACTCAGTCAATACTAACAAAATGTTAGTTTTTAGTTCATTTATTAGATCTTATAAACAATGGGACTCTGTTTATAATTAGAAGGATGAACTAAATTAATGAATGAAAATGTTATGGAGTGTACAAATACCTTATTAATTTTGTGATATATATATATATATATATATATATATATATATATATATATATATATATATATATATATATATATATATATATATATATATATATATATATATATATATATATATATATATATATATATATATATATATATATATATATATAGAACTTTGCAATGTCCGAAACGCTGAAAGCACTCCCCATGTGGTTTTTTTTGTGTGTGTAAAGCAAATTTTTTCATTCCAGTGGTCATTTGATTCATCCCTTTTGCTCTCTTTCTCATGTCTTTCTACAATGGAGCATCTTTTTCTATATACCAAATACATTTAACACTGTCAACTCTTTTAATAAAATTTTTCTATAAAATGAGACAGATAAAACCGTAACCTAATATATACCAAGAGGGATGCCTTTTAATAATAGCCCTTCATCCACCCCCTTTCCCATCATCACTTGGAAGTTGGTATCGCCTGATGATGGGGCTGTTGCACGATTCTGTTTCTTAATTTCTGCTATATTTTCTGTCTCAATTCTCATTTTCAAGTTGTTGGGTGTTCTGATGGCAAGCTCTACACTGTTTCTTTCCCCAATTTTAAGCCAAAGGCGATGTTGCGCATATGTACGCAAAATAAAACTGCTCACTTTTTTTTATCAGAAATCATTTGAGTAATTCAGTGTTCACCACCGGCATGACTTTCCTCTAATACTCAAGATGCAACCGGTTAACTTGTCTACCTTATTTCTATTCAAAACAACCTTAAACAGTTACTTCAACACGTTGCCCAATTCCCTGAAATTCTTGGCTATTATACTAGATTTTGTCGTAGTTCAAGTCCTCTTTACACTGCTAAACTCTTTCCACCTCTGGATTCCTCCGATCACCTAATCCCTGTGTGTTCTGTCTCTTTAAGTCTTGCGATAATAACGGCTCCATGGAGTGATTACTCTTCTGGTGGGAAGGGTCCCTCGGAGCGTGCAGATGCATAAATAAGGTGATTTTGGCATGGAGGTGTATATTTTATTTTCTTTCCCTTCAACTAAAATTAATAATTTTTTTTATATATATATCTGCTTGTTTTCATGCCATTCGCCGCAGGGACACTTCCTTTCGGGAATTTTGTCGGTTTCAAATTGTAGGAACTCATGCTCACCTTTCATCCCGGAATTGTGCAAAATCCAATTTTGAAGATACTTAGAAACTTTTTTATTTGTAGGAAATCCTATACTTTCCTGTTCTATTGGGGATATTTCAGTCTATCAGACACCGATTTCTCTATTCTTCAGCATTTCGGTGAATCATTTGCTGTTGCATTAGACGTCATAAGGTTTCAGTAAAATCTGACATAATGTTTTGATTTCTAAACTTCCTGTTTTCTGTATCTATTCTTCTCTCTGACCATTCTATAGCGGCGATTGTTGACGTTCTCCTCATTCTTTAAGGTAGCCTTATTATAATTTTATTTTTATCCCATAATTTTACGTAGTAACCTGTTTTGCAAATTTAATTTTTATTATACGAGTTTTTTGTAATAATTACATTGTGTTATTATGTAAAGGTTTCCGAATCTTGTTGTGGCAAGTGTCTCAAGAACTTCAGTACGTCGAGCGTTAATAAAAGGAATTGGAGCAGAACAGATTATTAGTTATCTTCGCCAACATTGTCATCCACAAATGTTAAAGCAAAACCCTGTTATACCGCGAACTGTTGCTGATCAGGTATGATTTGTTTTATTGATATTTATTTACAATTTATCGTAGTTTTGTTAGTTCATAACAACATCTAACACTGTTTCCGATTTAATTATTACACTTATTTCCATTTTTATTGTTATTACTTACAGATTAAATTATGGGAACTAGAGAGAGAGCGCTTAGAATTTACTGAAGGAGTTTTATACAAAGATTTCATGTCAGTTCATGATTTCTCATTATTATGCAATTATGCAGAGGGAAAAGGAGTTCTAATTTTTTCAGATGAAAAGACCAGGACGATGATAGTTACCAAAAGAGGCCATCCAGCTATTAAAAGTTTTTGGAAAGATGCTCAGTCTAAATAAATGTACTACTAGTCTTTAAGTTATTCCTCATAAATTTTATTTTTGTCATGGATTTTTATTATCACATGATATTTAGACTTTTGGGATATGTAAGAAAACTGGAAATTTTGTAGAGCAAATGACTGATCATCATTGAGATTTCTCTAGTGCATTCATTTACAATATCTGTTGTACCAGAGTACTGAACTTGAACCTAACCCTCATTCACTCTACCAAACACGATTCATTTGGAGAAGGTTAGAAATTCATAATCTGGGTTTTTGTATTTTGTATATGAAATCAATTAGAGATTTAAAGATTCGGAATTTTTTTTTTATTTATATTTTACATTTATTTTTTTTATATCGTAGACCTTTATTAATTTTATTTATTTGCTTTATTTAATATAAAGCTTAATATTTACAATGTGTTGGAAACGAAACGAGCTTTTTCAGGAGCTAGTTTGCTTTGTTCACATCATATATGAGGCGTGCTTCTTTGAAGACTCTTACTAGCTACATTAATTGAAGAGCTTGCTGAATTAAGTTATAGCGAGCTCAGTGAAGTGAGGAAAGGCTTCACAGTTGTCATGCCAACAAGCTAGGTGTTTTCGAATGCCTCCGTAAGTTTGGGCTCTTGATATTTGTCATTCATTAATGAAGCTTCCGATGAGGACTATCAGGCCTTTGTCATTGCTTTAATTAATTAAACGTAAAGAACGTTCATTGAATCTGCAAATTTCATAGGTTTAGGTGTAGGGTTTGTTGCTACAGTTTGTTTCCGAGAACACGTTTTTTCTCGGAAAATTCCTTTAGTGTCTGTCTGCACGGCACACGTCGTCCTAAATTGATCCTGCGAGTGTTATTTCCAAGATCGAATATAATTGCTAGTGGTGACGCATTTATGGTGTTGAGGTGAAAGAAGGCCGATTGTAAAGAATGACAAAATTCTAAATGTTGAAAGTTCTTTTACTAGAGGCATCGGTGCAGGGGATCTCTTCCACTAATGTCGAGTAAAGTAATCTAAGCCCAACTCCATTCTTTGCGTTTAGTTTAATTTTTACTTTATTTAAATCACCTTACCAAACTCCCTCCCCATAAGTGATGTAACAAAACTGTTTAGTTTCCAAATTCCTTTACAACACCTGTAAAGATTTGATATTTATTACTTTAGGGAAAGAAACAAAAAACTTGCCAATAAAAATATTTAATAACAACACCATAACATGTAAAAATATAGTAATTAAAGCAATAAGATTTCTATAAAAATACACAATTTATCTTTATCTTTAAAAATAATAAATTGTAAAACAACAAAACAAGTAGGCTTTCACCACATAACTAGCATGCATCATATAATATTAATATAATGGACAAGACAAATTAACTACTTTGGTTACATAAAGCACTACTGTATCAAATAAATAAAATTTCAATTACTTTAATAACAGATTATATATGAGCCATTCATGCCCATCTAAATAAATCTCCGAAATATATTTAGAATTTGAAATAATTTTTCAAAATTTTTTAAAAAATTTCTTCTTTTAAAAAGAATGGCACAATTTCTAAGTAAATCTGATATATATTTTTAATTCTAAAATCAAAACTTATATAAACTATTAAAACCTATTCAACTAAAAAAAAAATAACGTTTTTGAAATGGAATATCTATATAATAAAAATAGTAATTTACTATATAATTTTTAAGAAGGAACAGAATGTCATGGAAAAGAATCACTATAGTTGTGCCTTGGTGAGTGGAAGATAATGAGAAAAGAAAAGTAGGGACAAAATGAGTGGCATAAGGAGAAAAAGGAAACTTATGTACTTTAATAAAACCTTAAACATTGACAATGATTATATAGATACATGCAATGAAGATCGTAACATTGCTACACTACTGAAGATAAAATCTGGTAACTTAAAACTAACTCTGAATAGTAACCAATTATTTATTGCAAGGCACATTACGGCGAAGAGGAAGAAGCGATTTCGATTTTCATTACTTATCATCGGATACACTCTGAAAAGAAAATTTTTTATGACATTGCTGAAATAATTATTTAACCAATGCCACAAATCTTTTTTCAAAAGTTGTTAGAATTAAATAAAAAGCAATTATTGTTAATTATTACAAGCTATTTTTGTTATTATTAGAACTCCTTATACATTGCCCTGTACCGTAGCACAAGTGTATAGTGGTTGACTCGCGTGCTTGATAAAAAAAAATTACTATTAAAATAAGCAACTATAATTCCTATTATTATCAATGGATAGCATTGACTTGTTAATTCCGATGTTACTGATTCGTGTTTTTGCAATAGGTGTAGTAATCATCACCATCATATACACATATAGAACAAAAATTATCTTATAATTCTAGTTGTAATGAGTTGTTACATCTGCTTATCCTTTTCACATTGGTAGTCTATAATATCTGTCCAAATAGGAAACTAATAGTAATGTATTAATTACTAAGAAATAACTATTATTAGTGGGCATATAATTACTATGGATATTACTATTATTTTTAGTAATATTATCGTTACTTAAGATATTTCTTATACTTGTACTTATTTTTACTACATTATTATTTATTAATATTAACCCTGAAATTATTAGTAATAGTATTATTATCATAATTATTTTGTGTATTAGTTTCATGCTATTTTTTATTAAATGAATTAAAATTTATATATGTACAAAACATCGGGACTCAAGTGGAAACCAGTATATTTCTCCAGCAGCCTAATAATGCAAAAGCAATTAGAATACATATTTGTTCCAGTGCTGCTTTGTAGGTGACACTCAACGATGAACATGAAGATATTTAATAACACCTTGAAAATAAATTATAGAGGGTTCCATCTCTTTGCATAAAAAAAAGGAATTCTAAATAATTAAATAAATAACTGAAATTGAAAAACAAAAGGAAGTAAATATTTAAAATGAAGAAAACTCTAACACTAAAAATCTTTGACAGAGTTACCGGAAGAAATTAGCAAAGATCCTTTACATAATGAAGTTAAAATGCAATTAAAACTCTACAGAAATATAAAATAAAATTATACAAAGACCTGATATATGGTAGGGAAGTTTTAGTACTATAAAAAGGCTTACAATCAGCATACATTGGTAAGCTAACAGCATTTACTATTGACAAAACTAAATTTGACAACTGTTTAAAAAGCAAAAAAATAAAAAGATATTGAACAATAAATATAAAATCTCACCAACAAGATCACTGACATTAATATAATCAAAGCATAAAGCTAAATGGATCATATTATTATATGGTCATCTATATGGTTAATCTAAAATTCTTAAACGCCCACCGACTTTGGATCAATAATAAGTATGTGAAATTATAACTTATGACATTGCAAAACATATCAATGACCCTATCATAATCAAATTTTATGGTTCAACCTACTGATGAATTTTTGAAAAGTTAAGTGTCAAAGGAAAAAGTAATATCTCATTATATAGAAAGTCTACTCTCGAATGTTCCTATGCCGAAACAGCTGATCTAATTTTAAATAGAATTTATAAAAATTCATTAACATTACCTCAAAAAAAAAAATTACTTTTCCAGAGAAGTTACTTAACATATGTAAAACCAAAATCCCGATTTACTTCCTATGACCAAACATATATATATATAGTCAGAAAATGGCGTATCGATAGGCTCATTTTTGTATTCGACCTTACATGTCAGTGGTAGTAAACATTCTTACTGAAATTTTTAAATCCTATTTTCTATGTTTAATGCGTCGATGATACTTTTGTAATTAATAATTCAAAACAAATTAAAAACGTTTAAATCTAGTTTTAAAAGATCAAAATGGATTAAATTCATATTTGTGAAAACCGAGAATAAATTCCTTAAATATTAACCTCAAAATTAATGATGACTGAAAACCTGAAAGATGTTTATTACGGTAAAGGAATATTCCCGAGTTTTGGCTTTCACAGTCTTCTAAATTATCAAGTAGAGACTATAAAAACTTTAGTGTTAGAGCTTTTACTTTATCATCTAAATGGAATCTTTTTCATGCTGATAGTAAAAGAATTATGCCAAATTTAATAAATAATAACTTCCTTCAACAATACTTAATATAAAAGAATGATTAAGAATAATTTAAAATAATTTTCTTATTAAAAACAATAAAACAAATAATATTACAGAATATTATAAAACAGGTATCATTAGCTACAAAAAATCTGAGGAAAATTTATTAAGAAGAATTTTGGAAGACAACGTGAAAATAAGTTAGATTTAAGATCTTATTATAACCTGGAACTAATATTGTGCTTCTTCTCTCGTGAGATAGAAATAATGTGCACCAATTTAACTGTCTGGAGAACGATGTCACGACACACATCAGGTACACAACAAATACGCTTATGAGAATGTAGCAACACAAGTACATGGCAAGAAAAGTGTTTCAGCATTTCAAAGATTAATAATAATTTAAATGTCCAGACCAAGGTATAATAAAACATGCTTCACTGTACTGAAGAAGACGAAGCATGATTTTTTATAACTTTATCTTGCAATATCATAGATAAAAAAAAGCTTCACGATATGTTCAATTTCTTGAATATTTTCAAATTAATTCTAAAAAGTAATTTAAATCGTTTCTAATTTAATAAATGGTGGTTTTATTACTATTTTTGCAATAATAATTTTTGTACCATGTTAAATATAAATATGTATTATTCCTTGAAAATACCAGAGTAATCTGGATGAAAACTTGAACTGAATTCTAATTAACATAGTTAACATAAATTACCTCGTTCTAACATTCTTTATTTCATAAAATGATGATCAAAAGATACTATATCTTGGATTGGAATGGATTTAAATAAGTGATTTAAATGAAGCTGATACTCAAGATAACAAAGAATATTTCTTTTTGTCTCCGAATGGCTACTGAAGATACTGTATTTCCTATGCAACATAGTTGTCACAGTATCTTAGTACTACACGCAGGACAAAGTTTAAAAACTACAATGAGAACGTTAAAGCTAAACAATTGATATTCAAGTTTCTTTTGCTGCAACATTCTCATTATTATTGGTGTACACCCCAAATAGAAGAATGCAGTTTAAAATAAAGTTTATGTTTCTTAAGCTAAAAAGTATAAGGGTTTCAAAAGATGGTAAGAGCATGCATAGTAGAGTTTTCTCAGAATTTTGGTTTAAAAAAAAATATGAATAAGCATAATAGGATATTGTATTATGATAAATTGAAGCATAATTTTACTATAAAATATTAACAAAACAGAAATGTATAATTTGTAAATTATCAATTCCAGCAGAAATAAGTAAAAATGATCGAGGTAATTTTTGTCTTCAGTAAATTCATAGCATAATTATTCTACAAAAGTGGTATATAAATCTAGTTATATTTTTTCCTTCTCGATGTTATACTAAAACAACAATACTATGGGTTATTTATAGTTCATTCACTTTGATCATAGGAGCAATAGCATTTTATTTACTAGTCAAAAATATTTAATTTCCACTATTGTAGAGTTTCAAGAGTACCTTAGGAAAAATGGACACAGCTGATGACTAAATAATAATCTTTAAATAATATTCATCAGTTTATGAGGTATTTCTAACTGATGTGGATTAAAATGGCTCCTTTCAATATCAGAAGGCATATTACAGTAATAATTAATGTATAAATGTGAAAAGAAACGCAAGAATATAAAGAAAAAAAAACCACAAAAAATATATGCAAAATATGTCAAAGCAAAAGAAAAAAATTATTATTATTAGTCAAAAGCAGAAAACGGCTGACCGAGGACAGAGTAACAAAATCAACGAGAGAGAGAGTAGTTAGTTGAGGCAAGAAGGGTGGCCTTGGAGCAACTGACCTCTGATCTTTCTCCTATTTCAAATTCTGGCAGTGAAAGCATGGTTGTTTTCAATGACTCAAAACACTCAATTTCTCCACCTCTAATTGACACAACCTTCAACACAAATATGACATTTTCTTTGAAAACACTCGACTCAAACCTTCATATGTCCTCAATATTCTTGGGGTCTCATTTTCTCTTGATCTTTCTTGGAAGGATTACATTACTTCTTTTTTTAACCAAGCTTCTAAGAGGTTGGGTGCTCTGAGGGGCCTTCGTGATTTCCTTACCCCACTCCAGTTGCTTGCTTTTTATAGGGGTGTTATTCGCTCCTGTATGGAGTACGCCTCACATATTTGGTGTAGTTCACAAATACAACTCTTTTCGAAAAGGTGGAGTCTATAGCTTTTCGTCTTATGAACTCTTTCGCTTTTACAAACTCTACAATCTTTCTGTCCATCGAATTGTTGCGTCACTCTTTGTATACTATTGCTATTACAACGGACATTGAGAAAGGCATGCGACAAGTCTTTCTACACAGTCTTATCCTTTCTCTGTCCAACTCTCTGACCTCAGACTTAAACGCTATGCTCAGTCTTACATGTACTCTATTGATAAAGTCTGGAACACACTCCCTTTACCTGTTTTCCCAACTTCTTTTGACTTGCACACTTTTAAACTCAGTGTATCGGGATATGTCGGTGTTTAATTGGCCCCTGATTATGTTAGACTCCAACTCTTGTGGAAATCGGTATACCTCTGGCCTTTGCCCACCAGAGGATATATATATATATATATATATATATATATATATATATATATATATATATATATATATATATATATATATATATATATATATATATATATATATATATATATATATATATATATATATATATATATATATATATATATATATATATATATATATATATATATATATATATATATATATATATATATATATATATTCCTTTAAAAAAAAAAATTTTTTTTTTCAGAAATAAAATAAAAAAGATCATAATTATTTCATTTAAGAAAAATTAAAATTTTCTAGTGCTTGCTATCCCTTTTCTAACATTTTCTTTTCTCTTCTCCACATCTGTATTAAAGGAAAAATATTGTCTGAATACTAAAATCAAATCCATCTACTTTATATTTTATTTCCCAACAATCTACTCTATTTGGACTACTCATTTAAATTACAAAGATGGATAAGAAATAATTATACATATATATATATATTTTTTTGTTCAACTTACATTTATAAGTATCTGGTAAGAAAAATTAAAACAATTTCTAAGTTCTTCGGAAGAGATCAGAAATGAGTATGTAAAAATGCAGCAATCGACTCACCACCCAAGATGGGACCCAATTCTGAAGTAGTGGGAAGAGATTAGTCTACTGTTTAAGAATATAGTCTTTATAAAGATCCCATATCACAGAGGACTCCGCCCACGAAATCTTTAAAACAAAAACAAAAAAAGAGAAAGAAAAAAGAAAAATGAAGTGCTTTAAATTTAAAGACCTGAAATTGTTTGTTTTCTCAAAACCTTTCATTGTAAATTAGAATCATCCAAGCAAAAGCAAAATACATTAATGTTAAGTCAATGGACAGACAAAAAAGGCTAACAAAGGTAACAAACAAACAAACAAACTAAAAAAAACATTACTTTAAGGTTAAGATAAATATAAGATTATGTAAACACACCAAAATATACGAAGCCACCACACTGAAAAATAATCGTAATTAGCAATACTTTAAAATGTATAAGGAAGGCGAAATTTCTTAAATTTTTAATTATAATTATTATTATTATATATATATATATATATATATATATATATATATATATATATATATATATATATATATATATATATATATATATATATATATATATATATATATATATATATATATATATATAAACATGACATATATCTCATTAGGCTTACGAGAGGACACACAGTTAAGAAGCTAGAAATATGACATGCCAATTAATAATGTCAAGACAAACGCCATTATGTAAAAATATTGGTGAGTACTGTGTAGTGAGTACTGGCAAATAAATGAGTTAAGCAAGAAAAAGGACAGATATTCAAATAACAGGAAAATGATATAGTAATATAAATAAGTGAAGTGAAGTTGGCAATATGTATTCTAACACTAAATATCAATACATAAAGTGGAGTCGTTATATCCACAATGTGTCAGGGGAAGAAGAAAAAACTAATACATAACTTAAGTAAATATTTAGTAGCCGTTATAATTACTGATGAATGGCAAATCGTTGGATGCTAATAAATTTTGTTAAAACCTGAAAAAAAGTATAACATTCTTGGATAGGAAAATAAGTTAGTGTTGCCCTCAGTGTTACGACAATTGAGCCAAGAGATGAATGGCAGCGAGGTTTTTGGTGAAATTGGGAAAGAGCAAAAAAATCTTTACTACAAAATATTTTTCATATTTGTGATCAAAAATGAATTTAGAGGCTGAAAATTTTAAAATGATGACAGCACCACTTTTGCAATCCTGCTCGCCTGGTCATTATTTAGAAGGGCAGGAGATAAAGCTGACTCTTTAAATAAAGAACATTAAGATTGTGAGTTATGAATAAGTTTAACGTACCAAAACACAATGGTACAATGAAAAAAAAATTAGATCATTATCAGATTAAACCTGAAAGAGAGATGAGGAAAACCGAAGAAATATTTTTTTTTCCAAAGTAAATTACAGAATCTACAGAATAAAACAGTCCAATATGTCTGCACAATACGTAACAAGTAAACGTGGAACCTATATGGTATTAGTAAAACAAAAAAGGACAACAATAACTACCTGAAAAACCCTTAAAAACCGAATTGTGGAATGAAAAGCCCCAAGAAATAAAACATTTAATGTGGATTCAATTCCATTTCCTTAAAATCAACATTAATCAAACAAATATTTTGTGCAGGAAAACATTTTATTATGATTGGTGATTATACCAAATTTGGCAAAAACAGGTTGACCATAACTACAAATTATAATAGGAAGAGATCAAAGGGACAAACTTTCTCCTATTTAGAACATATGGTATGCTTATATCTAAGTCAGAAAATATATTTCACCAATAGGTGATTCATTAATAAAATCACAATAACAACTATGCCTAAAATTTTTTTTTAACGTATAAGAACTAATATTTACCTAATAAGCATTTTTTCCTTTACTGTATGAAAGCAGTAATATATATATATATATATATATATATATATATATATATATATATATATATATATATATATATATATATATATATATATATATATATATATATATATATATATATATATGCCACCCTAGCATTACTGAATTGATCAAAACTTTCTGACGAGCTACAATATTTTACAGCAATGATCAATCCCTATAAATCTAAAGTCAATTTACTCTCATACCTGTCTAACCATATAATAAGTAAAATAAAATAATAATAAGAATTTCTTATTACCTTTGAAATTTGCTGAGAGACGTAGTAAGTCAAGATCCCGAGGGAGAAGGCAAACACATAGCTTACAGATCTCCAAGAAGGCAGAGCTCGTTCTTTAAGCATAAAACTGAGGAAATTTATTTTCTTTTCTGAATACGGAGGATACCGATTCCTAAAAAATAAGAAATAATCATGATGATAATAATAATAATAATTTTATTTCCATATAAAAGCAATGGCAACGCTTTTCTCTCAACACAACAATTTTGATTGATATTTTCATAATAAATCGTCTAAAATCTCTGTTTTAGCTTATATTTTAACTTTTTTATGGTCTGATTCTAATAAACCTAATTTCAAACTTATATCGTTTAATAATAAGTGTCTTTTTTTAAAAAAGCATTCAATATTTTAATTAAAATAATAATAATAATAATAATAATAATAATAATAATAATTATAATAAAAAAATATATCCAAATTAAAAGTTATACATACGCAGCAATCAAATCTGCAATCTTGTTGTAATTGCGAATAAGACATGATTTTTTGTGACTGAAGCAATCAAATGAGGCTTTACCATGATAGGATCCCATTCCGCTATTTCCAACACCGCCAAAAGGTAATCCAGGTACTAAGAATTACGTAACAATTCATACAATTAGTACTTCAATAAAATTTAAGAAATTAATAAGGAATTATATGAATTCGAGAAACTTTTATAATAAGGAATAAATACATCATTATATGAATTTGTGATACATTATCTAATGTGGTAATAGGTATTAATTAAACCTTTTCAATATAGATTTAATTAAATTACTTAATTACTTGACTGTAAATAATTAAAATCTAACACAAAATTATTGAAATGTTTGACACAAAAAAGTTGTGAAAACTTAATTCAGACAGGAAAAAGAAATACTAAAAATTACTTATACAGATTTTGTGATTAAGATTTATTTTTTTTTATTAAAAAAAAAAAAAATTCTGAAAAATGCAAATTTTACGCAAGAGTTGATGAAAAATAAAATGACTGATGTCAATTAAAAAATACAATACAGTCTTGTCAAATAATATATATATATATATATATATATAATATATATATATATATATATATATATATATATATATATATATATATATATATATATATATATATATATATATATATATATATATATATATATATAATTATTTGTGTTAATATTTTACTAATCAACAAAAACAATTTAATAATAATAGTAAAAATAAAATAAGCCTATGCAAGAACACAAACCAAAACATGCTTAACAAACACAACAAAGTGCAAGCCACGACAAGAAAAAAATTAGGACAAGAGTTTAAAACAATTTTGCTATTAAAAATAAATAAATAAATAATTACAATATGAAAAAATTTTTTTAATCACAGTATTTTATGAAGGTTTTCAGATCCAATATCAAAATTAATGGAAGAGATCAATCAATTATTAAAACACGAAAAGGAAAAATAAATATCATATATATAATATATATATATATATATATATATATATATATATATATATAATATATATATATATATATATATATATATATATATATATATATATATATATATATATATATATATATATATAACTGCATGGTAAATTCTGGAGAATGTTATTAAAGGTTTAAAATTATGTATAACATTATAAATTACCTTTGAGCAAATGCACGATGTTAAACATTTCCTTCAAAACACAAACAAATTTTGTAATAATGAATTACAATTTACATAAGATAAAAATAGCTTCCTGAGGTATAAATAAATAACATGTAAAACATTTGGGAACAAATTTAAAGAGTCCACACAAAATATTTTTATAATAAAAAAAAAAATCATAATACAAAATAAGATATGATAAATACCCAAAAATAACTCCAAACAAAAAATACGACCCTCACGTATGGATTTGCTACAAATAACAAAGCACTTGACATAAATGTCTATGCTCAATAGCTTTAGTCCCCAAAGGCAATGATTACCATACCTGATAAATGTATCAGAACGTCATTAACGCAAGATCCTCCATATGATGTCTCTGTTAAGAGAGTATTAACGCGTTTCTTGTTTTTGGAGAATATATAAAATGCCAAAGGTTTCTCCCTAAAATAATAATTAAATTTTCTCCCTAAAATTATCGAGTTAATTTTTTTCCAAATAGAAAGAAACCAATTCTGAGAAGGGGTAGAAGAAAATAAGCGGCAACATAGGTTAGAAATAAGTGAATAATAATATCTGGTAATTTTCAAATGATATAATTATGGTAATTGCAGTTGTTTCCAATGATTACTTCTTTAAACATAAACGGTTCAAAACACTATGGGTTAAACACTTCCAAATTAGTTTATCACAATTATATATATATATATATATATATATATATATATATATATATATATATATATATATATATATATAATATATATATATATATAATATATATATATATATATATATATAATATATATATATATATATATATTAGATTTTTAAGTACATACATGCAATTTGAATTCAATCATCAATAATTATAAAAATTAACTACAAACTTTTATTGAAAAATTTTCTTATGATTCATCACAATCCTCTAAAATGACCATCTGTCTCTTTTACCCAATTTTGACTTACATCAGCGATGGCATTTATCGGATGTTACTCTTCCGAAATAATAATATGCGCTCAAGTCCTTGGATATGGTACCTTGTGATACATCAAATAAAACTGTCAATTTGATCACAAACACCTGAAAGGCAAACATCAACAATATGTGCTCTTTGAAATTTTGTAATCTCATTCATACCTCCCCTTTTACCAACAACAATGTTGATCACAAAATGACCGCCGACATATTCTAACGACGTCATCGGGTACTTATCACACGTGCACCTGTGATGTCCTCTTCGATTTCGGCTAGTAGAAGTCCGTCGTATTTATATTTTTTTCCTTTCTGCTGTTTCTATATGTTTATCCAACCCATTTATAATATATATATATATATATATATATATATATATATATATATATATATATATATATATATATATATATATATATATATATATATATATATATATATATTATATATATAACCTTCAGCAGTGTCAGTAGGACCTTAAAGGTCACTGGGTTTCTCGAATACCTGGTAAATACTGTTGGATGGCAAAGACTATCGAGGATCCTGGGTTCTCAATTGATTAATAACAAATAACAACAAATGGCACTTGTATACAGATGAGTAAGAAAAGAAAGAATACCTTACATTCTCCTGCTGCAACCAGTCTCCTACCTGGTAATCTCGCTAGCTAAACGAGTGCTCTACCTTTGAGCCATATATATATATTATATATATATATATATATATATATATATATATATATATATATATATATATATATATATATATATATATATATATATAGAGATATATATATATATATATATATAGAGAGAGAGAGAGAGAGAGAAGAGAGAGAGAGAGAGAGAGAGAGAGAGAGAGAGAGAGAGAGAGAGAGAGAGAGAGAGAGAGAGAGAGAGAGAGAGAGAGAAGAGAGAGAGAGAAGAGAGAGAGAGAGAGAGAGAGAGAGAGAGAGAGAGAGAGAGAGAGAGAGAGAGAGAGAGAGAGAGAGAGAGAGAGAGAGAGAGAGAGAGAGAGAGAGAGAGAGAGAGAGAGAGAGAGAGAGAGAGAGAGAGAGAGAGAGAGAGAGAGAGAGAGAGAGAGAGAGAGAGAGAGAGAGAGAGAGAGAGAGAGAGAGAGAGAGAGAGAGAGAGAGAGAGAGAGAGAGAGAGAGAGAGAGAGAGAGAGAGAGAGAGAGAGAGAGAGAGAGAGAGAGAGAGAGAGAGAGAGAGAGAGAGAGAGAGAGAGAGAGAGAGAGAGAGAGAGAGAGAGAGAGAGAGAGAGAGAGAGAGAGAGAGAGAGAGAGAGAGAGAGAGAGAGAGAGAGAGAGAGAGAGAGAGAGAGAGAGAGAGAGAGAGAGAGAGAGAGAGAGAGAGAGAGAGAGAGAGAGACTCAAAATATTTTAACAATGAACTTTAGTTTTGTTTAAAACGAAGTTTTTGACAATTTTATTACATAAAACAGCAGTCCAAACAAAATTTCTTTATAGGATCATAATAAATAAACATGATTACCAACCCAAATACATTTCCAAACAAACATCAATCCTCACATTTGGATCCGGTTACATATAATACATAAATCACAGCCAATAAATGTCTGTGCTACATTTTAATCAATTTTTACAAAATCCACGAAATGCATTGATTACCATACCTCCTAAATGTACAATAACGTCATTAACGCAAGATCCTCCATATGATGCCTCTGATAATAAGGTATGAACACGTTTCTCGTTATTGGAGAATATATAAAATGCCAAAGGTTTGTCCCTAAAATAACAAAAAGAGTTAGTTTCCCCAAATAGAAGATGAACTACTACTGAGAACGAATAGAAGGAAAATGGTAGTAGTACAGGTTAGGAATAAGAATATCTGGAACCTTTTCAGCACATAAGAGTATAAATATGGTAGTCTAGTTAGAGAAAGTTCTTAAAATGATTACTTATATAACTATAAAGTTGTTCAAAACACTATACTTTATTAGATACTACTAAATTATTGTCCATATTTATATATATATATATATATATATATATATATATATATATATATATATATATATATATATATATATATATATATATATATATATATATATATATATATATATATATATATATATATATATATATATATATATATATATATGTCATTTTCTATAATTTTTTCCTGTAAATTTCCATTTTAAAGTGTTTTTTTTTCACTTCTTTGTCATAGTGAAAAAGGTGCCATAAATTTGCAAGTTCTATTATTATTATTATTTATTGCCATTATTATTCTTCCTAGTGGAATTAATTTTAATTTTACTATTATTATTATCACTACTATTATTTTTTTGTACTATTGGGATTACTTATAGTTGTCCATTTTATTTTATCCATTATCATTATTATCATCTATTATTATTTTAATTATCATCATCATTTTGTTACCTATGCATTTGCTATTATATTTGCAACCATGTAAATAAATTTCATTCATTTTATCTTTCAATATATTTCAATATAATAAATTTTTGGATTAACCACCAAATCATAATCAAATTTGTAAGCTTGTCTTTTTAAATTTCTATAAGATGTTTACGTTGAATTTAAGGTTCATTCTAATGGTTTTCAAAGTACAGTAGTTACACAATTAGGTTAAGATTTCATTATTTCTTTGAAATATTTTATTTTTTTTATAGCTGAAGACAAATACTCATGATTCGAAACATCCTAATAAAGTAATTTCTTATTTGTAATGCCTTTATATATATATATATATATATATATATATATATATATATATATATATATATATATATATATATATATATATATATATATATATATATATATATATATATATATATATATATATATATATATATATATATATATATATATATATATATATATATATATATATATATATATATATATATGTGGTGTGATGGGACGATTAATCGTCATCATCAAAGTCGGAATATTTTCCGCCGATTATTTTGCATATAAATATCTCTGTTTCACCCTCTTCTATTGAGTGAAAAGCTGTTTTAGAAGTGGGGGACAAATATACTCTCCAAGACAAAATCTAATTACCACAAAAACTGGATAAAAAGATTATTTCTATAATTTAAGATCTCTAAATTTAAGGTACTACAATTTTGCATGTCTATTCATGTTCTCACATATCAATGTTCTGAAGATACAAGGTGACCCCATTCACTCTCGGACCCAGATATGCGCTTACAGATATCAAAGTAGTGGTCATAAGTTAATAAATTTGCCAAGAACAAACTTTAGTGTGTGAAAATCAAGCTGACATCACAACAGTTTTGTCTCCATTAGCATTAAGGCATGCCTGCACACACTTTTACATCTTACGGAAGGTTGCAGCCAACACATTGGGAGTTACATCATCAATTGCCTGATGAATATGGTTTTTCAGTTGTATGAGATTACGTGGCTTGTTGCGATACATTTTCCAATTCAGATGCCCCATTGGAAGAAATCCGAAGGGATAAGGTCAAGCAAACTTGGTGGCCAAAGTCCTTTGGAAATAGCCCAATCTTCATAGAATGACTCAATTTCGTACACGAACGACTGTCAAGCGACCTATCATGACTTTCTGACACACCATTGTTCGTTCGTAGCAAATTTTATTAACTTATGACAAGTAATTTGTTATCTATAATCGCATATATGAGGCCGAGAGCTAGTGGGTCACCCTGTATTACACTATATATTAAAATTACATGCTTACACACATTTGAATGAAGAAAGGACACAATTTAATTCTTCCTTATTACAAAATTGATAAATCTATTAAAATAATAGAAACTTTTAAAATATACTTTTTTCAGTTTCATCGTCACAGTAAAAAAAATCCTTAATCGCCCCATCATATATATATATATATATATTGGTGAGAAAGAGCAGAGGACCACATGAAGCTCAACTGAGTACCTTAATGTTCTTACTGTGGCATTTCCTTTTCTCAATGATTCAAATAGGTTTCACTTTGTTTCTCACTGAATAAGAATACAAGTAATTGGATGTGATGAAACATCTTAAACCTTCTTCACACTGCAGAATTGTTTCTTCTGTATACAGGTGTTATTAGTCTTTACATGAAGCATGTATAACCTATCTGGACGAGTTTGACTCGAATTTAGTTCTTGTAGAAAGAAAGAAATGTAGGGGTTTACACTTAAAAACGCTCAAGACTTCTACAGAATTTTTCCGATCTCTTTCCAGTGACTAAACTGTTGCTTCACATTTCATATACTACCACTATTATACCGACTCTCCTTTTCTGAACTCTTTAGTCGCATAACTCCTTCTCTGAGAGCTCATTTGACTCATATAAACAGTAATATAAACTTTTTCCAGTTCTCTGATATCAGAATTACATGCTATACCCAACGCACCTCGAGGGTGATGTCCTGATTTTCCCCATATATATATATATATATATATATATATATATATATATATATATATATATATATATATATATATATATATATATATATATATATATATATATATATATATATATATATATATATTTTTTTTTTTTTTTTTTTTTTTTTTTTTTTAATTATTATTCCGGACAAACTTATTATTATTAATTATAATTATTCATGACAAATTTTACTACTGATAAATAGTGATGCAAATTATCAAGCTTATTCATGCAAAAGTTAAAAGCTTTTGCATTAGGAAAACAAATAACTGATACAAATGACTAGCAAAATGGAAAATAAAAATACTAAACGTGTCATAAAACATTTTTCTGTAAAAAAAAAAAAAAAAAAAAAAATAGAGGCAATTAGCAATGGAGTTGGCATACCAAAGAGAACACTGGAAGAAGACAAACATAAATTGATTGAGCGACCAATAAAAGCAAATTAAGATTAGTAAGAGTGAGTGCACTGTGATTTAATAAATCGAAAAAAATATATATATTTGCATGACTGATCTATTTACCATACCTGCTACATGAAAAACTACATCATTTACGCAAGATCCCCCACTCGTTACCTCCCTTAACAAATGATCAACACAGCTCTTGCTATTGCTGAATACATAAAAGGCCAGAGGTTTCTCCCTAAAATAACAAAATCGAATGTAATTCTTTCAAATGAAATAATGTAAATAAAACCATCTCAGAGAAACAGTGATTAAGATAGGGAAATCTACATTAATAGCAATGCACTAAATGCAGCTAATTAGTTTTAAAAAAATGCCGAGTAAAGATTTCCAAAAGATTGGACCACCCATTAAGTATTTACATCAATATTTGTGTTACGATGCATACATTTGAAAATACCATCAAAGTAAAAAGATTAAAATCTAATAAAACTAACACCAAAGTGTGAATATTTTGAATAAGTTAAAATTTGTGTATAAATCCGCATGCATCCCAATAAGACCCATTAAACATATACTTTCCAATTCTCCCTTTCATTTTTATTAGATCCTTCACCAAGTACATTCAAAAATTACAAACACTCACTTCCGATGTGAACCACTACATCATTGATACACAGTGAACCACACTTTACTCCATAAATAAAACTTTTCTGAAGTTTCCCACTTGTTGTAAACAAATAAAGAGCTAAAGGCGCTTCTCTGTAATAAAGAGGATTCATTAACCATTTCAAAAGGAAAAAAATATTCACCATCTGAAATAAAACTTTTATAATAAAAAATATTTCACACTTAATACAAATAAGGAAAGTGTATAAATATATTTATCAACTTACCATTTACTATCTTTAATAGGTATTTAATGAACTAAGTTTTTGATTATTATATATATATATATATATATATATATATATATATATATATATATATATATATATATATATATATATATATATATATATATATATATATATATATAATATATATATATATATATATATATATATGTTAAGCTTTTTATAAATGAAGATTACAAGGCCCTTTATCAATATTATAATTTTCAAAGAACCACTTTATTAAAAAGATAAGAATAAACTTTTTAAGATGATGTTAAATCTAGAAAGCACAGTTTACGTTATGGTTTGTTAACCTTAAGCCCTCTTCAGAACAAGCCGTAACATAAGCTGTGCTTTCTATATATTTAATAAAAATAACCAATGGTATTTCAATTTCAAAATAAGATCATCATCAGAATTATTACAATAATACAAGAATTAGTAAGTCGAAAAGATATTAATAATAATAATAATAATCAGATGCTTCTACCCCTTTCTATAATGCCAACATTTGTTTACTAACCCCCTCACAACTATTTAATGATACTCTTCCAACACTGCTACATTATATTTGTTCGTGTGTTGCATAGTAAGGCGACTCAGGATTCGCGCGTGTGTGCACATAGGCGTTAGCTGAAGTATTTTCCCACAGTCATCCAAACTCCTTTTTGTCAACTGTTCACACCCTCAAAAATGTCATAGTCCAATACTACTAAATAACCTCCAAACTCTATAGAACAGAAGATTAAATATTTGATAATATTTTAGAATCCTTTTAGATCAAACAATAACCACCATCTTTTTACACTCCTTGTTGACTATTTAATTTCTATTTAATACAATTTTCAATCTACTATCTCAATATTATTATAAACGGCAACAAACCTAAAATCTAACACTAAAATCCGTCTCCAATACTTTTTACATCATCATCCAAATTATAAGTAATGGTAACTTTTTCAGTTTTGTCATTGCTTTTGTTGCAATTATTGCTACATAATTTTTGTACAAATTATTATCATTATTTTTTTGTCTGATTCTTCTCGAAATACTCATTTTTATATCAATGTTGCATTACTGATCATGACCTTAGTTTGAGGGCGAAACATCAACGGAATTTTATTTTAAATAAAGGAGTGCTTTGCGGTTTCGTCTCTATTATTCAGTTACATTAAAAGTTCTCTGGGAATAAATCTTTTCACCACAATATATATTTTTTCATCATTTTAAATGTTGTCATTATTCACAAAAATGGTAACAAACTGTTTATGTTTTCCAGCTGTACCAGTAGATATCTTTGTTGTAATAGGACATTTAACACGTTACGTACAGTCGTGAACAAAGTTCGTTCCTATTAGGCTGAAATAAATATTTATATAAAATGGGGATCATTTCAGGTTCAGCCAAAACAGTTCAATTAAGCCCCTCTCAATGTTTTTATTGTTTTTATTCAAAATATAGCTTTTATGAAATGATTTCCATTTTATATAAATATTTATTTATAATAGGAACGAACTTTTGTATGTATATATATATATATATATATATATATATATATATATATATATATATATATATATATATATATATATATATATATATATATATATATATATATATATATATATATATATATATATATATATATTTGACAACTTTTATTAATTACATACCTGTTGTTTATAAACTGAATGGCTTCTGCTGCATTTTCAACTGTTAGTATTGGCAAAATTGGTCCAAAAATTTCTTCTTTCATTACCTTAAAATAATTTTTATAAAAATGTATCAAATTTATTATTATTATGTCAATGCGGAGCAATACATCTACTATATATATGTAGGGGTCAGATTGGTGGAAATGAGTGAGTTTATGTGAGACACATTGTTAAATGATC
The DNA here is from genome assembly GCA_009176605.1 of Armadillidium nasatum. NCBI lineage: Eukaryota > Metazoa > Arthropoda > Malacostraca > Isopoda > Armadillidiidae > Armadillidium > Armadillidium nasatum. The sequence continues at coordinate 67,676 of SEYY01018956.1, read as the reverse complement.
TATACTGTCATTGTCATTTATCGCCGTTATGGACCATCTTTTTAACATGAGAGATAAAATACCTTCAAAAGTGATGAGACCATGGAAAATTTTAATATCAACTTTCCATTACTTATGTAAATTATTAACTGAAAATTAAGTGATATTTAAACCACTCAGTAGTACATTAGTCTGTCTGTCTAATAATTTTTAGTTATGTAAATTATTACTCACTGAAAATTAAGTATATATATATATATTATAATATATATATATATTTGATATTTAAACCACAAAAGTTTTTGACAGTAGTAATCATTTAATACAAGTTATTCTACTTTTCCAAGTAACAATTTTCTGTCTGAGAGTTCTTTAAAATATTATATTTATAAACAAAATTTTACTATCAAAAATTGGCTTAAGTTCATATGACAGATAAAATAATTTTTAGTTGAATGATTATTAGTTTCCTGAAGATAAAATTAAAGAAAATATTCCTATGAACAGATTCATAACCAAGTAATTTTCTTAAACTAGAGATTTTAACGTTAAAACCCAAAAATTTCCGTAATAATAAAAATATAATAACTAAAACCTCACCTTGCTGTCTTCGGATACATTAACCAGTAGAGTTGGTTCAATCCATTTGTCTGCTTCATCATAGTAGCCGCCAACAGCAGGTTTTCCATCTTTCAGATATTCAACTAAGCGACTAAGTATGGTAAAAAAAAAAAAAAATAAATAATATATATATATATATATATATATATATATATATATATATATATATATATATATATATATATATATATATATATATATATATATATATATATATATATATATATATATATATATATATATATATATATATATATATATATATATATAATATATATATATATATTTTCAATCACTTACGAAAAAAAACTTTTTATCAGAGGAATGGATAACAAAAATATTTTTTATATCATAAATTTATACAAAAATATAAAAACCTAAAATGTCTGTCGTTGATGACGCGACAAAGATCTGGAGATCGCTGTGGATCATCTCCGTACCACTCCTTCAGAATTTCCTTAGCTTTTTCAACAATTTGGTCACGGATGTCTTTTGTACACAGAACATAATCCGGAGCAACGCAAGTTTGACCCAAATTTATGCATTTCCCCCAAATAAGTCTTCTAACAGCCACATCCAAATTTACAGTATTGTCAATGAACACAGGACTAAAACAAAAATTGTACTTATATAAATGAATATAAAAATTGAATTTCTTCTATGTACAGTCGTCAACAGAAGTTCGTTCCTATTAAGCTGGAAATAAATATTTATATAAAATGGAGATCATTTCATGTTCAGCCAATCACAGTTCAATTAAGCCCCGCTGAATGTTTTATTTTCTTTTTATTCAAAATAGAGCTTTTATGAAATGATCTCCATTTTATATAAATATTTATTTCCAGCCTAATAGGAATGAACTTCTGTTGACGACTGTACGTGTTGAAAAAATAAATCAGTCCATTATTTTAATTTCGAAATTCTCTAAACCTAATAAAAATTGTCTTTTAATAAATCTTCATGTATGTATTTTCATATTTTACATTTTGAAGAAAAGTAAAATAATAAAAAATTGCCAAAAAAAAAAAAAAGTCCATTTTTTTTTTTTTTTTTACAATTAAAGAGAAAAAATTACAAACCTCTTCCCTCCTAACTCTAAAGTAGTGGGTGTCAAGTATTTGTTGGATGCTTCTCGAACTATTTTTCCGACGGTTGTTGACCCAGTATAGAATATATAGTCAAACCTTTCCTTAAGAAGTTCCGTGGTCTCAGGAACACCACCACAAACAACATGGTAGCACTCTTGGTCCAAGTATTTTGGTATTAATTCAGAAATTACTGCTGCAGTGGCAGGAGCTACCTCAGAAGGTTTTATAATCACGCTATTTCCAGCAGCAATTGCACCTGATAAAAAAAGATACGTTATAATTAAGAAAATATATCAAATTAAGATATAAAAGTAAAAAAGGCATTAACAAATAGCATATATCTTCTACATTTTACCTGAAACTGGAAGTAATGGAAGTTGTAGTGGATAATTCCAGGCTCCCATTACAAGAACAACTCCATAGGGATCTGGATAAATTACAGACTTGTCGAACAAAGTGATAATCGTTGCTGGAATCTTTAAATTAAAAATTTAACATCATTTCTGAACAAATGAAATTAGAAAGTACATTATATTTAACAATAACTTTTGGATAAAAAAAATTAACTTTACCACTTCTGGGGTGGTCCATTGATCAATTCGATCCAAGATATACCCAATATCATCAATAAGGAAGTTCAATTCCAATAGGATAGCTTCCTGGCGAGGCTATAAGAGAAAAATATACCTTAATCTACTAAAAATTTTAAAAAGTTTCTTTAAATTGTCAATATTTATGCATCAAAATTTAGCCAAATAAAATTAACAAAAACATTTTAAAATTTTGCAAAAATTTTATTTTTATTTTGTAAGCCATGTGTAATTTCCCTTATCTAAACAATTTCAAAAATTTAAACAAAGATTATATACATACAGTATAAAATCGAGTAATGTTATTTTTAGTCTTTAAAAGGATAGTAAAGAATGGCTAATAACCTAGTTAAAAATAATAAGTCACAATAAGATTTTATTGTTGTAACAAGTGTGAGAAAACTATCCAATTTGCCAGATACATCTCCATGTTTGTTTGGCAATAAACCATACAGAATTACATTATAAAGAAAAGGATAAAAAGTTGTCATTTAAAAACTTTCAAGCCTTCATTAAGTAAACTTAAAACACTGAAAGGTGAATCACCCATGGTATGCTTTAAAGCAGGAGTTCCCAACCTTTTTTGGCTTGCGGACCACTGAGTCATAACTTTACGTATGTGGACCCACAAATATTCATATGTAATATTCCTAAATTAAATATTTATTTGTAGGTTAGAATAAACTAATAATTAATCCAATCCAATATATTATAAAAAATCTAAATTACAAATTACAAAGCTTGTGGACCCCGGTCAGCAAACGCTGCTTTAAAGACCCATGCATGTTGGAAATAAAGACAATTAAATATTCTTTACTAATTACACTCATTAAGTTGTTGAAATATATTTTAATAAATTTGTAGGACAAAATGAAAGGTCTTAACCTCAACTGTCCTGAAATGAAATCTTTTGAACAATAACACAAAGATTAAATTCATTTAATATTTATATATTTACATTTCTCTCCCCTAATTAAAAACAAATAAATTAGTTATAAATGATCCCTGGGGAACTTAAGTGAATAAACTTCCTTAGTAAGATACTACACAGTGAGGTTTTTAATTAACAAAAAATAAATAATTTAAAAAAATAAAAAGATATTCATATATATTTCCAATCAATTCTGCTTTATATAACTCTTAACTATTCATATACATAAAACTCAACTCTAACGCCAAATTAGAGCAGTAAACAACAATAATTTTCACACTGTATTGTCATCCGAGCAACAAAATACCAAACCAATAAAATTATTTACTTCTTCCTCATATTAACAATATACTTCTACCAGCTTCTAATACTTTGTTTGTACTTCTAAAGCAGAAGTGAATATATATATATATATATATATATATATATATATATATATATATATATATATATATATATATATATATATATATATATATATATATATATATATATATATATATATATATATATAAATATATATATATATATATATATATATATATATATATATATATATATATATATATATATATATATATATATATATATATATATATATATATATATATATATATATATATATATATATATATATATACACACACTCTCAGGAAGGGTTTTCATCCTGTTCAAGGAAATTACAGCCTTGAATCCATGACTACTTCTTAATCATTGCAAGACGGGTCTATTTTATTTCACCAGCTTGCTAGGCCTGTCATGCAAATCATCTCCTTTTATCCAGACTTTGTACCCGTTTGGGATGTTAAATGTTATTCCCTATGGTGAATAACATGTTACAATAACCCACAAAGGTTATTCATAATGTTAATGACATTTATTGGATTTTAACCCTAGTGATTAATTAGACTATCTATAATTCAAAGTTATAAACTTATCACACCATACCATTAACTTTTTGTTAATTGGATTTCAAAAACAATTTGAAATTTTTTTTTTATTAAGCTTCAAACACATCATTCTACAAGAATTTAATAAGTTAATAGATTTTAAATAATAATTTTAAAAACGAAATTTTTTTTTTTATTTAAAAAAAAAAAAAAAAAAAAAAAAAAAAAAAAAAAATATATTTATATATATATATATATATATATATATATATATATATATATATATATATATATATATATATATATATATATATATATATATATATATATATATTATATATATATATATATATATATATATATATATATATAGTTTTTGTTTTTAAATAATTTATTTCCAATTAAAATTTGTCATTTAAAAATAATGCTCATCGAAATGTTTTTAAAATTTAACTATTCAATTCTCTATAGTTTTAATTACTATTTTATATTATGCTTTTAACTTGAAAAATGAGATTTTTATTAGACTTTATTTATTCTTTAATCAAAAACAATCAAATTATATTTTACAGTAAGAGAGTGATGAAAGTGTGAATAATAAATTTAAACCAAATTTTAAAAAAAATAAAATAAAATATCAATTCATTTCAATAACAAACTCAATAACCTCACATTTATGCACCTGTTAATGAACTAATTAAATTTCCACTTTTTAAGTTTAAAAAAAAAGAAACCAATACAGGATAAAACACTGAAAGAAAAATTAAAACCAAATATCCAAAAAATAATGTACTACTTTTTAAAATGGAACAATATATGTAAAAAGAAAAAATGAAGATAATGGAGGATAGTGAAGAAAGAAGAAGAAAATAAATAAATAAATAAAATAAAAAAAAGAAAAATAATTAAAATTTCAATATATTCAACTACTTCAGATCAATCTTGTTCAGAAAGACAAGAACCTTTAAATCCAACTTAATTAAAATCATTACAATGTCCTGAACTTAAGCAATATATTAGGAGTGAAAACCAAAACCTAATTCAATCACAAATTACAAAACAGGTTAAGTACAAAACTAACAATTACCCATTTATTCATTAACTTACATATTGAGTGTACTGCAACTTTCTTGAAAACACTAGGAAATCTGACATATATATATAGTATAATGTATACTATATATATATATATATATATATATATATATATATATATATATATATATATATATATATATATATATATATATATATATATATATATATATATATATATATATATATATATATATATATATATATATATATATATATATATATATTACCTTCTCACCCCCTGACCACCCCACGCTGAGGTGGCCATACTTCGTTAATGAAGCCGCCCGCCGCAGTCGGCCTCGTCCAGAGATCTTTCAAGGTAGTGATGCCCCAGGAGATTCTGGGGCGAGAGTTGGAAGGACAGTGTAATAGAAAGTGTGACTCGGTCTCCGGGGCCTCTCCGCATCTGGTACAAGTGGGAGATGTTGTCTGGTTTATTTTGAATTTATGTTTGTATTGTTGTAAGTTTGGGTGGTGCCCACATCTCAATCTTGCTAATGAGATTTGTGAGTGTCTTGGGAGGTTGCTGAAGTCAGGGTTTATTTCGGGAGGGGGTGTGTCAAGGATGTTGTTTGGTGGTCTGTTGATCAAGTAGGAATGCGTTAGTTGAGTGTGGATATGTGAATAAATAATTAACATCTCTGATAGTTATGAAAAAAATTTTAGGATGAAAAAATTCAAGTTCCAGCCAGTGTCAGAAGTGGAATAATAATAAAAATAAAAATAAATAAATAATAATTTGAAATTCAGTTGGAATTCTGGTACATCTCTATATATATATATATATATATATATATATATATATATATATATATATATATATATATATATATATATATATATATATATATATATATATATATATATATATATATATATATATATATATATATATATATATACTATATATATATATATAAAACTTTTATCTTAATAAAGAAAAGTGAAGCTTCCAAGTGCTATGGGAAACTTAAAATTAGGAAAAACACCAAATCCTCAATTGCCCTTTAAACTTAAAAGTTGAAATAGGTTGAATATATATATATATATATATTATATATATATATATATATATATATATATATATATATATATATATATATATATATATATTATATATATATATATATATATATATATATATATATATATATATATATTACTTTTCTTAGATCTTCTGAGAGGCATTTCACAAATAGTTCAACATTTTCTTTGTACATGAGTTGCAATGCTTTGAGTTGCTTCTTGCGAAAGGCAATATCTCTGGTTTTGCCAAATTTAAATGCCTCTCGAGCTTTCTGAACAATCTATTAGAAAATATAAGTTGATTTAGCATACTAACATATAAATATATATATATATATATATATATATATATATATATATATATATATATATATATATATATATATATATATATATATATATATATATATATATATATATATATATATATATATATATATATATAGTGCTAATAATGATTGAAATCCTGACATTCACTAACATAAGTTACTTTACCAAAAAGTATTAAATCAGACTGAAATGTAGAAAGGTTTGAAACACCATTCCCACTTACATAAAAACTGCAATAATAGAAAATAATCCTATTCTCACTAAAACTTAGAAGTTTTTGAAATGTATTTTATACTTAGAGTAAAATTTTGTTAACAAAATTACACTTAAAGCATTTCTAAGACTGTTATTAATGTATAACCATTCAAAATTAAATTGCTTAAATACATTTAAATATGTATTAAGTGTTCTGCATAAGTTTGATTTTTAACATTTAGCAAAATGGAAACATAGTGGGAATAACAAAAATAAAATGTTAATACGGTTATTCTTGAATCATCTTTCTAACATATTTCTTTACCTCTTCCACAATTTTTTTTTAAGAAGTTGATCTGAATATAAAAAATTTTATAAAAGAAAGTAAAATACATATATTTTTACTGTTCCTGTCTAAATTTTGAAATTTAAAGGAAAAGAATACATCAAATACTCCTAAAGATTAACAGTTGCTAGTCACTGTCATGGGAATTTACAGAAATAAGCTGCTCAGAGTTTGCAAACTCAATATTAATCTAAATATCTGAACATTTCCACTAATGGCATATTGTACAATGTATATTTAAAGGAAATAAGATCAATCACACCACTGAGAGAGAGAAAGAGAGAGAGAGAGTGAAAGAAAGAAAAGAAAGAGAGAAAGAATGAAAGGTATCCGTTTTCCCAACTTCCTTTGACTTGCATACTTTGAAACGCTGTGAATCTGGACATGTTGGCCTCCTTCAATCTGGTTAAGATTTTTCCAACTCCGGTGGAATTTGGTAGGCCTCTGGCCTTTGCTCACCGGAGGAGATATATATATATTAAAAAAAAAAAAAAAAAAAAGAAAAAAAAAAAAAAAAGAAAAGAAAGAAAAGAAAAAGAAAAGGAGAAAAGAGAAGAAAAGAGAAAAAAGTTTTCAAGCTCTCCTGCTTTGAATCACTGTAGCAACTCAGTACCTATTGGAATCTATAGAAGTTTGCTTGGAACCCCTACTGGGGCTACTCAGCATTCTGTTTGGGCACTCCTGTGTTGCAGGAGTAACCAACCTAAGTTAAGCAATGCCAACATGAGCAGAACTACTGTTGCAACTGAATTAGCTATATAAGACAGTGAAAATTTTTCTACACCCCTGTAACCCAAGAGCACCACAGCAAAAAAGCTGAGTAGCCACAGTAGGAGTTTCAAGCATCCTCCTACGGATTCTAATAGGTACTGAATTGCTACAGTGATTCAAAGCCAAAGAGCTTGAAAACAGTTCTACTATGCCTTCTTTTCTGTGGAGGTGGAGTAGTTCGATGGTAGAGCATTCTATACATTGTCTAATGGTGATGATGTTGTCAATGGTTTCAAATCCTGGCATATAGAAAATTTTTCTCTCTTATATTGCTAATTTAGTCACAACAGTTGTGGTGCCCATGTTGGCTTTGACTGACTTTGGTTGGTAGCTCTTGTAACCCGGGAGCACCCCAAAAGAATGCTGAGTAGCTCCAGTAGGGGTTCCAAGCATCCTCCTATGGATTCTAATATATATTTCCTATTTATTTAAACTCCATTCTTTCTAAAGTTTTTGAATCGGAAACTCAACAGTAAAATTTGGGAATATCTTAATTCTTCAAACCTTCTCTAATTTCTGGAATGGCTTTTGTAAAGAATGTACTGCTGATGATCTCTCTTTTCTGACACTTGGTCTTCCACCCTTCAGAATTTCAGTGAATATTTTGCTACATGGTACTAGACATTGAAAGCCTTCAGAAGTCTGACACAAAGCCTTCATTTATAAACTTCCCTCTTTCAGTATCAATTCTTCTCTCTGATTTTCCTTTCAGTCATTCTACAGATACTGTTGTAAAAAGCCACTGTTCATCCTTTTAATCTATAAATAATGGTGTTTCTCAGGATCTGTCCTATCTCCAACTCTTTCTCAGCTCTTCAATAATAACTTTCAATTACTTTATCACCTATTCATACCTTTGCAAATTTCTCCACTCTTCTTTACTCTTTTCATTTTGAAAGGCATCTCACCCAATAATAATTAAAGTTAGAAGGGTCACCCTGGAGCAACTGATATCTGATCTTTGTGCTACTAATTGGGGCAGAGAAAACAGTTGTTTTCAATGACTCAAAAAAACAGTTCATCCAACTTTCTATTTGACACAACCTTTCACACAACTCAATCTTTCATCCATCCTTCATATTATCAGTGTTTCTTTTTTCTTGTGAGTTGTAATCTTGGAAGTTTCTTCTCTTTCTAAACAAGCTTCTAAGAGGTTAGGAATTGTGAGGTACCTTTGGAATTTCTTATGCCATCCCAGTTGCTTGCTCTTTATAAGATCATTGTTCACCCCTGTATGGAATAAATCTCATACATCTGGGGTGGTTCCACTCATACAGATCTCCTTGACAAGGTGGAATCTACAATTTTTTCTCAAACTTTTTCTGTCCTTTGTCCATTGAGAATATATAAAGAAAAAAAAATAAATTAAAAAACAAAAAAAAAAAAAAAAAAAAAATAAATATATATATATATATATATATATATATATATATATATATATATATATATATATATATATATATATATAATATATATATATATATATATATATATATATATATATATATATATATATATATATAATATATATATATTAAAGAGCATACCTGTGAAAACTTTGAAGTCATATTTGTTTTGATCTTATTAATTTTAAAAGAAATTATATATCTACAAGTTATTTACTGAAATTTAAAAAAATAAATATTAGAATTAATAAACTTTTTAAATGAATCTTCTTCCTCATGGATACAGGAGGGAATACTGCACTTACATATACAAAAATTTTAGGATACTTCTTAAATTGTAAGATTCAGGAAATAAAATAGAATTAACTTAAAATTTTAAAAAAAATTATGGTATGTAATAAAATGAAAAGCATTTGTCACTAGGGCAAACTTGAATAGAAAATATACTGAATGCATTTTAATAGGCAAAAATTTTTAAATCAGCTTGAAAGTCATTTTTACACTGCACAAATTCACACAACCAAGAGGTAAAAGTTAAATTAACAATTTTTTTAGAAAATGTCAGAAATGTCAAATACAGTGTATTTGAAAGTCTTGTAAGAAAATTTTTTTGATGCAGTGAAAGTATATTTAAAAAAAAAAAATTTTTTTATTTAAATCATTTCTACCATTATAGTGTAATTATACTTGAAAAAATTTCTTAATGTATGACTTACTTTTTTTTTATCTTAATTTGAAAAATTTTGAAAATGGCCCATAGGCTGTTAACAAGAATCAAAACCTTTAAATAAACCAAATTAAAATTTGTATTCAGAATACTCAAATTCACTTGAATCATGTGTTAGATATTCAATTTTAATACATCTCCTCCAGTGTTATGTTTCTGCATCACATTTAAGAGTTTTAAATTTAAAAAATTAGAATTTTACAGGTCTGTCCATGTTCTCACAAATTAAAATTTTTAAAATCAATGTTCTGAAGATACTGTACTATTATACTAGGCCTATATATTAAAATTACATGTATTTACACATTTGAATAAAGAATAAAGAATTTTACATTATTGTAAAATTTATTATAGAGAAAAAGATTGGGGTATGATTATCAGCAGTAGTTTGAAAGTGTCAGAATATAAATTTTTTAAATATACTTTTTCAATATCCTCATCATATGTCAAATTTACTATAACCATCATCTTCCTTATCAAAAAATTCTTAATCATCCCATTAATATATATATATATATATATATATATATATATAATATATATATATATATATATATATATATATATATATATATATATATATATATATATATATATATATATATATATATATATATATATATATATATATATATATTATAATTTAATAGGTAATACAATGTAATGTAATATAACCTAACCAGACCAATTATTTTTAATTTTGAAGCGTAGCAACATCAATACAGATAGATATATAATTAGGCTAATTTCTTATTTATCTGTACCAAGTATATATATATATATATATATATATATATATATATATATATATATATATATATATATATATATATATATATATATATATATATATATATATATATATATATATATATATATATATATATAATATAAAGAAAGGTAGCATAAATGATCTTAGAAACTACAGGTAGTAAACTTCTTGGTAGAGATGTACCGATACCAGTAAAGAGGCCGATACCGATACTCTATTTTTTTTAGGTGCCGATACCGATACTTTAATTATTATAAGAAATACACAGTAATAAGATAGAAAATTTGTGTACTACTAGGCAACTGAGGATTGCATTCAATGTACAACCAACACTTAGTCATGTATTTCATATTTGGTTGTGCCCAAGAATATTTTATAAATTAAAATATTATCTTTTAGGAATAATAAATGCAAATATAATACTAATAACTTTTTTATGTTTGTGTTTATTCAAAAAATATTCCATTTCCATTTTCCAGTAAGTATTAAAAAAATTTAGCTACTCACTTTTATGTTTTAACATGATTAAAATTTATAAGAAGATTCTTTAACTAGCTACAATATAAAGAATAAAAATAATGAAAGAAGAGACCTCAATTAATCAGCAGAAAGGCAAAATATAAAAAACGCTATTATTCAAACATGACATAATATACTCCTTTAAGGTAAAGACATCACTTAGTAGTCAAATTCAAAGTATCGGAGTATCGGCAATATTAACCAATACCAATACCCCAAAAAATGGCCGATACCGATACTATCGGTACATCTCTACTTCTTGGTAATAAAAGTTCTAAAAAAAAAAAAAATAAGAAATAATGAAAAGTTGAACAGAAAAACATTTAGTTTACGATAAGATTTTGCAAGACTATCAACATGGTCTTAGGAAAGGTAAATCATATCAAACTAATCTTTTGGGAATTTATCAAGTATATTAGTGATTGCATTAACAAAGGGGAGCCAGTTGATATAGTATATCTTGATTTTAACAAAGCTTTTGATAATGTACCTCATAAAAGGCTGATATACAAATTATCTCAGTATAATTTAGGAGGGATTGTTCAAAACTAGATACAAGGGTGGTTGAAGGACAGGAAACAGTGTGTAGTATTAAATGGCAATAAACCATCATGGGAGATGGTAACAGGTCCTTAATGTTCTGTAATTGGGACTCTTCTTAATCTATATTAATTTCTAAATTTGCTGATTATATTAAACTGGCCTGTCCTGTTAAAAATATTGAAAATGTATGACATTTCAATGTGATTAAAGTTCACTTCTTGGTTATAATGATAAAAAGTGTAAGGTTCTTCATTTAGGCTATTGTCATAAGAATTTAAATTACAAAATGTGTGAAGAATGGCTTGAGTTTGTTGATAAAGAAAAAGATATGGGTATGATTATCAGCAGTAGTTTGAAAGTGTCAGAACAGTGTTTAGAAACTACAAATAGAGTTAACAAAATGATAGGAATAATAAACTGCAATGTTAATTATAAAAGTAAGGTAGTGATCAGTAAGCTCTATAATGTTATGTTAAGACTTCTGACTGAGTACTGTACACAGGTTTTAGCTCCTTATTTAAAAAAAAAAAAAAAAAAAAGATTAATATACTACAGGCAGTACAGCTCATAGCAACAAGTATGATTTTTGGTTTTAAAAACAAGAGTTACAAGGATAGGTTAAAACTGGGAATATTTTCTATAGAAAGATTTCTTAGAGGTAATATGATTCAGATTTTCAAAATGTTTTCATTGAGTGACAATATAGAAATAAGTTATTTTTACTAGAACTCAATAATCACACCAGGGGTCATAAAAATTAAAGCAGACAGTATGCCATCTGGATGTGAGAAAGTATTTTTTCAGCAACAGTATAATTAGTTTCTATAATGGTTTACCATAAAGAATTATTGATAGTAACTCTATCTTAACTTCTAAGAAAAGGTTAAATCAATATATGGATGATCATGTTATAACATGACTAACCTGTACTTTAAGGCAATATATCTTAAGTACTTTTGACAATTCTTTGTGATATCAAAGATTTTGCTTATTAAGTTTAGAGTTTAAATGACCCATTTATTTATGGTTGGTTTAATAAACTGCATGTTATATGGAAAATAATATGGTTAGTTCGACTGTTTGCATGGGGTAAGGAAAATTAGGTATGTGATGAGCAATTTATTATAACTTTTGTAATTTTTTTTACATGGATAATTTTGATAGACCATTGTGACTTCTAACTGTCTCTATTTTCTATATTTATATATATATATATATATATATATATATATATATATATATATATATATATATATATATATATATATATATATATATATATATATATATATATATATATATATATATATATATATATATATATATATATATATATATATATATATATATATATATATATATATATATATATATATATATATATATATATATATATATATATATATATATATATATATATATATATATATATATATATATATATATATATATATATTATATATATATTATATATATATATATATATATATATATTATATTTTAACTTTGTTTCATTATTTTTTTTTATGTAAATATAACTAGTGTATATCAGTGTATTTACTTTTACGATATATTGATATTAATAGATCTATATTAATTCTGAAATTAATATAAATATTATATTAATTTAAATTCCAAAATGGAAATCTTACTCACTATTCAAAATATATAATTTTTTAATAGTGAAAACTGGTATTAAATACTTTGCCCAAGACTTTATTAAACTTTTCATAAATTAGAATACATTTCCTATCTAGGTTAATATACAGTTTATGTCTCTTACCTAGAATTTAATTATTATTCAAAATATACTGTATATATATATATATTGAAGAAAAACTTCAAATTGGGGGAAATCAAATTCAATTAATTTAAAAATGGTTAAAGTACTAAAAATTCTATTATAAAATGATAAAATTAGGCTGACTAAACCGAATGTACCTACGCCTTATAAGCAAGGAATGACATCACAAAAAAATATCAATATTTCGTGAGAAAACATTTAACTAGATATTCAAAATACTTAAAAGGTACACTTTAATATCTTTATTTATTTCCTTTTCTTATTAAGGTTAGGCCTATTTAGTGGCTGTTAACGTACATTTACCCTTCCATCAAGGTTAGGTTCAGTCAAGTTAGTTTGTTCGATTAGTATCAATATATTCTTACATTAGTATTGATATATATTTCAATTATCTTGTGCTAATGTCTTTTGCAATGTCAAAGTTCAAAATCTATTTTTACTACCTTAAGTGTATTTTAATTTTCTCCAACATTTAAAAAGCTTTTCTTCAATATACATTACATTTCCAGTTTATATTTTGAATAACAATACCAGTTAAGAGACAAACTGCAGATTTAACCCTGTCTATATTACATGATATGAATGAAATGCAAATCATTTTGTTGATTACTAAAAAATTATCATTGAAATTGCTAACATCTATTTTATACATAAAATTAAGGTATACTCAAAAAGATTCTTTAAAATTTATTTGAAATGTTTTGCCAAAGTTTAATCAAAATCCAATGCAACTAATCCAAAAAACACATTCCCAGTTTCTTTAAATTCATATCAGACTTAAAATAACTGTTCACTCTAGTTGCTTAGCACTAAACTATTTTCAATATATCAATTTCTTTTATTACAGATAATGTATCCAAACTTTCTTGACTATCAATGTCTATAGCAACTGGCCTAAACACTATGACAGGCTTTAGTTATTGCCCCTTTAAGCTCTTATTAGCAACGTTACAATTTTTTTAAGTTCGTGTTTCTCTTCTAAACGTTACTCCGAAACTTTCTAATCACTTCTCTAATTACCAAACTTTCATCTTTCTTTATCAACTGGCTTCTGACACTTCACGTCATATAGGCCAAGAAAATTCCCAAAATTCTTGTTACCTATTCTAAGAACCTCCTACATTAGAATATATTAAAATCAATTTGCTAAAATTTAATTCAATCACGAAGTTAAATAATGTGTTATAATAAACTTTTATAGATTATTCCTCAAAATTCTCCAAAAGTGTCAAAGAAACATTAAAAACGTTACATTTTTATTTGCTCTTCCAAACCAATTACATAAATTAAGAAAGTAAATTGGCCCAGCTCAGAAATTTGACTTGAAACATTTTTAATCAGCTCTCATTAAAACCCAAAAATTTGGAAAATTGTTTACATTTCTACTTTAGACATCTGATGATTCCGTTGAAATATCTCTAAACGTTGGAGACTTTTGTATGAAAATAGAAGCAACTTTTAATTGGCACTAAAATATCTGGCATCATTATTGTTGCTAGATGGCACCACAACTTGTAATGAACTTATGTCGGGATATCAGAATGTTGAAATAAACAATGAAAAATTCAAAATTTGTGATTGTATTTATATTTTATTTCTTGCCAGTTTGAAATGCAAACTTCTCTCTTTTTTATACTAAATTATTAGATTGTATATAAATTTAGAAGAAAATAGTGTTCTATTCTTCACTTCAGGCGCATATATATATATATATATATATATATATATATATATATATATATATATATATATATATATATATATATATATATATATATATATATATATATATATATATATATATATATATATATATATATATATATATATATATATATATATATATATATATATATATATATATATATATATATATATATATATATATATATATATATATATATATATATATATATATATATATATATTAGATATAAAGTTATTAATACACACCACTATATAAATATTTACGAAGTAATTAACCCTGATTTAGACACGAATCTTTTCTTCAAAATTTAGATCATAAAGTGATTATGAATAAAATACTAAAAAGTAAAAGAATTAAAACGAGAGTAACAAGAACTAAAAACCGAAGGAAAACATTATTACTATTAAAAAACCCGAGCTTTCGACTCCAGCATCCGGGAGTCCTTATTCCCTTGAATAAGGACTCCCGGATGCTGGAGTCGAAAGCTCGGGTTTTT
The DNA here is from genome assembly GCA_009176605.1 of Armadillidium nasatum. Taxonomy (NCBI): domain Eukaryota; kingdom Metazoa; phylum Arthropoda; class Malacostraca; order Isopoda; family Armadillidiidae; genus Armadillidium; species Armadillidium nasatum. The sequence goes on along the minus strand of SEYY01018956.1, from coordinate 51,836 downwards.
TAATAGTAATAATGTTTTCCTTCGGTTTTTAGTTCTTGTTACTCTCGTTTTAATTCTTTTACTTTTTAGTATTTTATTCATAATCACTTTATGATCTAAATTTTGAAGAAAAGATTCGTGTCTAAATCAGGGTTAATTACTTCGATATATATATATATATATATATATATATATATATATATATATATATATATATATATATATATATATATATATATATATATATATATATATATATATATATATATATATATATATATATATATATATATATATATATATATATATATATATATATATATATATATATATATATATATATATATATATATATATATATATATATATATATATATATATATATATATATATATATATATATATATATATATATATATATATATATATATATATATATATATATATATATATATATATATATATATATATATATATATATATATATATATATATATATATATATATATATATATATATATATATATATATATATATATATATATATATATATATATATATATATATATATATATATATATATATATATATATATATATATATATATATATATATATATATATATATATATATATATATATATATATATATATATATATATATATATATATATATATATATATATATATATATATAGGGTGGTTAAATTGTATGGGCCGATGTTGAATGTGAACCACACCTAAACGTCAAGTTTTTTACTGCATTTCATTTGACTTTTTTCAATTTCAGACTTACTCAATTTGAACCATGGAAAGATACACAATGTAAAGTAATTTGTGTTGTATTCAAAATCAACATCGGCCCTTAAAATTTAACCACCCTATATATATATATATATATATATATATATATATATATATATATATATATATATATATATATATATATATATATATATATATATATATATATATTTAAATATATTTAAAAAATCAGCGAAGACATCTCTGAATATACTTTTTATTATGGAAAACAATTTGAATATAAAACATAAAAAAAAAACATTTTTGCAAATGTCATTTAGATATCGATGTTTATATGTTTTTTAAAATTATTTTATTTTTTTAAACGTTTTAAAAATATATAGTTTTTAAAATTATTTATAAATTTTGTTTATTTGTATACGAATTAAATAGAATACTGGTACTGCATAAGTATATCAGTATAATTCAGGAGGGAGACGAAGGGCAGACCACAGCGAAGGAAGAACCCCATTTGTGCTCATAGGGTGGTAATATATAAAACAAGCTTGTCCTGGAGACAACTTATATCACACACCACAACACTGTCGATAGTAGATAGTGTTGTGATGTGTGAAATAAGGTGTCTACAGGATAATATTTGTATGATTATGTGATCCCTCAGTCACATACACATTACAAAAAAAAAATGGCACAGAAAAGCTTTATCTCGGAAAGCCAAAAAGGACAGTTTCAATAATAGTCTTTAATTAGCCACCGTTTCCCCATCATTACCTGGAGGTTTGCGGTCTCAAATGATTGAGTTGTTGCCGTCAAGACTCTTTATTAATACATGTCTTGGTATGATGCATTCTTTATTCATTAATTTCTGTAGTTTTCACGATCTCTCTTCTTCTAAACCTCACATTTTGGTCTTTTAATTGAAACTCAGGTGTATGAGTGTCCGGAGAGTAAACCCTTTTCTGATTCTTCCTATTTTCACTATCGTCAATTTTCAGTCAAAGGCGGATGTTGAACATATGTACGCAAATATGTTATCTGTTGTCGTCTTTCTAAGTTGGTGTCTTCTGAATTTTCTAATTTAGGGATAAGTATAACAATGGAAGCCTCCTCATCGTCACACTAAACGAGCTTCACAGTGAAGGGAACAATTTTTTGATATAATAAGTAGATATTTCACTGAGAAACAATTATATACATTTGTCATTGATTTGACAACGAAACTGAACTTCTCAATAAGCAGATAAGCAGTATTCACTCATCATAATAATATAACTCATTGGTATACTAGCTAAAGATTACATGTATTACATTGATGGATACTGAAACTGGATTATTATTAAATTTTATCTAAAATATTTTCATATAGAAACTAAGTAAAATAAAATAAAAATAATAGAAAGAAGATCTTTTTAATTAAAAAAAGGATAAAGAACAATACAAGAAAAATAATACCAGAAGAATATCTGAGGATTTCGTAAAAAAAAGTATAGTTAGACAGGTTACTAATTCATGAAGATATAGAATAGAAGAACTGAAATAATTAAAAAATGGAATCTTAACAATAAGAATACAAAAAATATATATTTAGGAGAAGTATAAAATATTAAATAGTAAATTGAAATAGTAAACACTATAAAGTTCCTAGTAAAGAATATAAAAAAGAAACAAGACAAATTGAGAATTTCAATTAAGAATCAAAGAAGGAGCACGACAACTTTTTATGAAGATTACATAATAAATTCTACAAGAAAGAAGCCTAAAGAAGAAGAGCGTACATCATACTTTGAAGAATAAAGGAAATAAATTAAATTATTTATGAATATCAAAGAATTATAACCCTTAGAAATAATTTTGATAATAAAGAAATCCATTATCGCCACGATTATATTTATTCTCAATTACGTTTCATGACACTTTAACCATCTCGCTAATCTACCAGAAAATTCATCTCTTCTTTCTATTTATCACCTAAAACTACTGAATATCCTAAACTCTTCAAACATCTAAACTCCAAAATAGAATATGTTCTTTCTTCTTCTCCTTTCTCAGAAATCATCCCTTTGGGTGATTTCAATGTCCACCATCTCCAATTGTTTTCTTTTATTTCTCAAGATACAGCTTTTGTAATCTTTTTCTATTCAGAACAGCCTTGAGCAGTTGAAGCAATTCTCAATCCGTATCCCTTACCATCTTGGTGATGAACCCAACATTCTTGATCTTTTCTTAACTTCCAATTCTTCACCTTACACTTTTAAACCCTTTCCTCCTCTGGGCCCATCTCATCACCTCTTTATCTCTGTATTCTGTACTGTCTCTTCAAGTCTTCCGAATGGTCTGACTTGCTGTTGCATTTCTTTGATTAAACATGAAATGATTTTCGTGTGAAGGGTCTCTCGGACTGTGCAAAGCGCATAAACGAGGTGATTATCTCTTGCATGGAGGCGTAAGTTCCATTCTCTTTCTCGGCTACCAAAACTAGTAAGTCTTGGCTTAACTATGTTGTTCTCATGCTATTTGCCACAGGTACGCTACCTTCAAAAAATTGCCGTCTTCTTCGAACGTCATAACCTCGAGCTTACATTTCATCCTGAAATTGCCAAAAATCTATTCTTCGAGATTCTAAAAACTTTTCCCTCCATAGAAAATTCAACAATTTTTTTCTGGCCCATCTAACTCACTCCTTTTCCTACATTTTGCTAAAATGTGAACTAACTGATTCTTCCTCTTACCTTCTCTTGTATTTTCTGACGTCAGTTCTTTTGTCTTACCTTCTGCTAAAGATGAAATCTTCATTCAAACCTTTAGCTCGAATTCCCTGGACGATTTCGGAGCTACTCTTCCTACTCCACCTCCCTCCAACTCATTTATGACTAAATTATTAATAATCTCTTCTAATGATATTATTTCTATTCTCTTTGAGTTTAAAACTAATAATATCCATCCTGTGGTTCTTAAAAATTTTACTTCTGAGTTTGCATCCAGCCTTGGTAAACTCTTTCGTCTCTGCCTACGTCAATTTATGCCTATCTTCTGGGACCGTAGGCTCAGTCAATCTGACCTAAAGAAGTGGGAACATTCTCAACCTTTAACTATCGTCCTATCGCTTTAAGTAACCTCTGTTGTTTCCAAAGTTTTTCAGTCTATCAAAGATTTCGAAATACCTTAAATCTTCTTACCTTGTCTCATATCACCAGCATTGCTGCCCTAAGAAACGTTCTACTGGGTATATACGTTCCTTTTTCTCGGATTCTTGTTCCTCTGACTTTCGATATTTCAGTGAATCTTTTGCTGTGGCAAAAGACATATCGAAGGTTTTCGAAAGGTTCTGGCACAAAGCTTTGATTTCTAAAATTCCCTATTTCAGTATCTATTTTTATTATTGTTACTTTACTCTGACTTCCTCTTCAGGTGTTCTATACCTACAGTTGTAGATGGTCACCGTTCATCCTTTAAATAAGGATGTTCCTAGGGTTCTGTTTTATTCTCAGTTTTTTTTTCTACTTTCCATCAATTTTCTTCAATCTGTTATTTCGTCTTCTTTCCACTCTTATGTCGAAGACTCCATCCTTCATCACCGTTTTATAGTTTGAAAGATAAATCACTCAACAACAAATAATTGATACCATTACAGGATTATATCCTTTTTATTATTATTATTGTTATTAAACCCGTGAGGCAAGTAAAACGTCTTACAATTTATTGTCAATTAGTCCTCATTCATACTGGTCTAGTTAATGATCAAAATTATTATTTGTTACCAATGTAAAGACTTAGTTATTTTCTGCTCTATTGAAATTAATTCGTCATTTTTAAATCAATTACAGCCTACCTCATCTGCTACCCAATGACAAAGTCACGATTATCTTTTATAGATCTTCTCCCCTCAAAAAAATTATATTATATTCCTTATAAAAATGAATTAGGTCATTGCTAACTCTCTTATTAAGTTTTTAAGTTTATTTCCCTGTTGAATCTTGAATCTTTTAAATAGTTTCTATCTTCTTTAATATTTATCCATATATTCTCTGCTAAACCAACTATAGTTTCTACTCTTAGCATTAATGACCCTGATCCTGAAATGCTTTTGGCAAAATGACTTCCAAAATTAAATTTTCCTAAATTTTAATTAAAGCGGTTTTGATTTCGAATTCCTTATTTTTTTTATTTTTTTTTTTTTTAAAGTTCACATCTCACGGGCATTGCCCTATTCGAGGAGAGGAACTTTTCTAGGTAGTATATACCTAGGATCCCGAAGTGGGATCGAACCGGCGCCCTCAAGCACGTGAGTCAATCACTTTACCGTTTGAGCCACGGTAAAGTATCAGTATCTTCAAGTAATGTCCTAAATTTGTCTTAGTCATAGCCAAAATTTTTAAAAATCTATAATCTTTATTTTCTATTAATTATTTAAAACGTTAGATCGTTAGTTTACCTTTTTTATTTTTGATATAAAATTTTTAATCTTAAAGGTACCGGTACCAAATTTGGGGAATGTTCGTAATATACTCTTTTTCCATACTTGTAAAATTTCAGTAGTATTTGTAGTTTTGGAGATACACAAACTCTCCTTTTTTATATAACTTTTTTTACCACTTGGCAGATCTAGCCCAGACTCTCTGGAATACTGCAAGAAGACTATATCTAAAAATTTATTGCGGATCTTTTTAATGTGCATCTCGAAAAATCTTGTAGCCAAAATAATTTCGATGAAATTCAAAAATATTATTTTAATTTTTAGAATTTTTATCGAGAATATTTTGGCACACTTTTCTTTTCTAGGATTACATATCAAAAAAAATGTATTATAATAATCTTTAGACAAGATCTTTCTTCAGTTTTAATAAAAAAAAACTTGGGCCAGATTGGTCAAGCGACAAAAAAAGTTTTTTAAAAATGTGGGAATTGCAGAGAAATTTTAAACTTTTCACAACTTTTCCTTTTTTTCGATGCGAAAGTCTTGTAACTTGACCAATTTAGCCCAGACTTTCAGAAATACTGCTAAAAGACCATACCTAAAATGTTATTGAGGGAATTTTTTTATATGTATCCATAAAAAAAGTTTTTGCAAAATATTTTTAAAACAAATTTCAAAAATTTAGGAAAAAAACAAATTCCCAACAAATATTTTTGGTCATAACTTTTTTAAAGAGATACATATCAAAAATCTGAACAATTAATTTTAAGGTAAGGTCTTCCTGCAGTGTTCCTGAAAATTTAGGACAGATCGGTCAAGCCAATAAAAGAGGAAGGTCTGTGAATCTCCGAATCAAATGATAATTCAGAAATTTTACAAGATTTCAAAAATATGTATCTCGCCCAATTATGAACCGTTAAAAAAATATATGTTGTTATTTTCAAAAATTAAAAATTTTATTCAAAATAAAGTTTAAAAATGGTACTTACTGCAGTACTTTATATATTTTATTCAAAAACATAAATACAAAAAAAAAAAAAAAAAAAAAACATTTAATTTTTTTCTCAACTTTTAAATTGTAAAGCTACTTCAGGGCTACCCTGCTCACACAAACACACACACACACACACGCACACACACACACACACACATATATATATATATATATATATATATATATATATATATATATATATATATATATATATATATATATATATATATATATATATATATATATGAACAATTTATCAAGGATATATATATATATATATATATATAAACAATTTTTAAAAACCACTTTATTAAAAAGATAAACTTTTAAGATGACAGATTTAGAAGAGCACAGTTTACGTTACAGCTTATTAACCTCAAACCCTCTTCAGAACTGACAATATCATATAAAAAGTTGAAAGAGGAAAGGTGACACCACGAACTGTACGATAACAAAATAATAATAATAATAATAATAATAATAATAATAATAATAATAATAATAATAATAATAATAATAATAATGATAATAATTATAATAACAATGATAATTCACGGAAATGACTTGTGAATGGTCCTTCTAATTTGATTGATTGTGTTGTCATCTAGAGAAAAGAAACCCTCGGAAGTGTTAAAATTCTTAGTGATGGAAATGAAAAAAGATTCAATGAGTTGGTTGAGTAATTTATTGTTAGAAGAGAAAATCATTTTTGAGTCATCCCAATTGATTCTGTGTCCAGTTTCTATGGTATGCTTGAAAATGGAATTACTGTAATTACCTTTCTTTACATCATTAAGGTTGTTGGGAAATACGAAAATTCAGACTCCTTATCGTTTCGCCAACATAAAAAGAGTCACAGGTGCCGCAAGGAACACTGTAGACATCCCATGGCGAGTCGATTGTAGAATTGTTGTTTTTAACAAGAAAACTATTTAGAGTTGTAGGAAAATGAAAAATGATTTGCATGTTGAAGGTGGATGTAAGTAGAAATCTCAGTGAAAGAAGACCCTCGCTGAGTAGGGTATTAAAGTTGTATTTTCTGTTGAGAAATTTGATGGAGGAGTAGGGTCATATATTTTCTTTTTAGTGTTTGAAAAAATGCGATTGATTGTACTATTGTCATATCCTCGGGACGTAAAAATATGAAAGATAAAATCTATTTCATTGTCAAGGTAGGGAGGATCTGAAAGTTTGAAGGCTCGAAGAAACATATTGCTAATGACGTTGTGTTTGATGTAATTTGGATGGTTTGAGAAAGCATGAAAAGAGGTTTGACTATTAGTGGGTTTATGAAAAACTTATACGATAAATTAGTATTTTGCTGTTCTATTGTTAAATCTAGGAAGGTGATAGAGCTATTTGTCTGTTCTTCAGTGGTAAATTTGATGGTAGGTGGGAGAGAATTAATAAAGTTAGTGAATTGTTAGCTTGGGAAATTGGATGGGACAATATCATCAACATATCTGAAACATTTACTAACTTGTGAAAATAAGGAAAGGGAACTCAGAAGACAACACTCGAAGTATTCTATATATAAACAAGAAAACAAGGGACTCAAACTACCACCCATACTGGCTCCAAAAATCTGTCTATAGAATTTGTTGTTGAAACTAAGCACATTTCTGGTCATGCATATTTCTAATAAAAATATGAAAGAATGCAAAAGAATTGGGAATGTATTTGACATATATATATATATATATATATATATATATATATATATATATATATATATATATATATATATATATATATATATATATATATATATATATATATATATATATATATATATATATATATATATATATATATATATATATATATATATATATATATATATATATATATATATATATATATATATATATATATATATATATATATATATATATATATATATATATATATATATATATATATATATATATATATATATATATCAAATCTTTATAAATCCACTAATTGTTTGTGGTATCAAAATATTTTGAATTTTCAAGTCTGCTATACTGGGAATCGAACCATCGACCTCTTGAATGGTAAGCAGGAGTGTTACCTCTCGACCCTTTGAATTTTCAAAATATTTTGAATATTCAGAATATTTTGATCCACGAGCAATTAGTGGATTTAAAAATTTGATATATTGATATATATATATATATATATATATATATATATATATATATATATATATATATATATATATATATATATATATATATATATATATATATATATATATATATATATATATATATATATATATATATATATATATATATATATAGCGACAAGCCGGCTACATAAAAAAGAAGTTGATCAAGTTACAAAGGTTACTCGCACAGGCCTTATGAATGATTCTGAAAGAGTAGCCCTTCCTGGTTGGATGATGATGATGATGATGATGATGATGATGATGATGATTATGGTGATATATATATATATATATATATATATATATATATATATATATATATATATATATATATATATATATATATATATATATATATATATATATATATATATATATATATATATATATATATATATATATATATATATATATATATATATATATATATATATATATATATATATATATATATATATATATATATATATATATATATATATATATATATATATATTTATATATATATATATATATAAATATATAACGGTCATACGTGAAAATGATAAGATTGTTTCAGCCTTCCTTATTGTATGATAATTCTTAACACTGTATTAGGACTAATAAAGGTATTCTCTTATAGCGAAATTTCTCTCTGAGTTTTATCACCAAAATATATAACAAGCTTTCTATTTTGTGTCATTTTATAGTCTAGTAGTAGTACAAATTTGGAAAAAAATGTATGTTGTAGTTGTAAGTTAGTGATATATATATATATATATATATATATATATATATATATATATATATATATATATATATATATATATATATATATATATATATATATATATATATATATATATATATATATATATATATATATATATATATATATATATATATATATATATATATATATATATATATATATATATATATATATATATATATATATATATATATATATATATATATATATATATATATATATATATTTTTTACACATCACCACCACTCACGGGCAAAGCCCTATATATATATATATATATATATATATATATATATATATATATATATATATATATATATATATATATATATATATATATATATATATATATATATATATATATATATATATACATATATATATTAAATTTGGTGAGTCGTTCAAGAATGTGAATTTTATATTCGGAACATTGTTCTGCCTTCCAGAAATGTTAACTGAATTTGTTCTCTATTCTTTCGACAAATTTTATGTCCTACCAAAAGTAAGTCTTTTTATTTATTACTTCGTTTCAAATATTTTTTCCCCATTTTTCTGTATACTCTGCATTTCTTCTTTTGCAAGGAACAATTATATTCTTTGTAACACCAAACAACCCAAATATATAATTTTTTTATTCCTTTCTAGTTCTTCTATTTCCTCCCACCTTTGATAACGCTTCTATTTTCGACCTCCTTTTTAAGAACTATTTTTTTGTTGATAAATAAAGTCAATTTTTTTTGTACTGTAAATTTAATAATTATAGGAAAGCAGGGTAAACATTTTGCAAATTATGGCTATTTTGAATCTAAAGCTTTGCTATAAAGTATTAACCATCCCCCAATTCCTCTCTCTCGCTCTTTTATATATATATATATATATATATATATATATATATATATATATATATATATATATATATATATATATATATATATATATATATATATATATATATATATATATATATATATATAAAGACACTTTCATTCTTAAGCATCAAGTAACAGTAGAATGATAATTATTTATGCAACAATAACTTAATGGTTACTAAAGACTATAAAGTTGTTATTTTTTATTGTCATTGTGATTTTCTTATGCTTCATTGTTTGGCAATATATTCTATTATATGTTATTTAAAATTGAAGAGATAAGTTAAAAAATAAAACAAACAAAAAGTGTCTTCTATTTTTGTGTGAGAAAAGAGATATGCGAAAAACATGTTTCAGAAATTTGATTAGATATTTTGTAATAAGAAAGAAAAATAGTGTTGAAATACATTTTAGGATCTAAAGTTTTCATATAATATAGCTTTGAGGAACTATTTAATAATTACTTTTGAATGTTAGGAATTAGGGCTATATCTGTACGAATTTAATGATAATGTTGGTTGAAGCTTGGGATGGTTATAGTATAAATCATTGATAATAGGGTCTTTATCTCTTTTATTTTGTGTTAATCTGTCAATGTTTAAAAACTATTGTTGAGGCAATGTACAGAATCATAATGGCATGAAGTTGAAAACAAAATAATAATCAAGTTTATGAAAAAAAGAAAAGGGAGAAGAAATAAGGTGAAATGCAAATGCAAATAGGCATTCGAATTATTACTTTTTGTTTAATGTTAAGCCTTTATTTACTGCTACAATGACTGATATAGTAATAAATGCATTAAAATTTCAAAGGAATACAATATACAAATATGAAAAGAAACGAGCTAATCAATCCAACCTTTTCCTTTATACTGTTAACTTCTTTTCCTCTTCGTGTTCTTCCGATTACCTTCTAATCTTTAAAATTATATTTGCTGCTTCAGTCTTCTGCAGAAACTACTTTCGTCTTCTGCGAGGAGAAAGATGCTTTTAATATTTTAGTCCAATAAACGAATAAGACTTATGGGTGTACTCCTTCAACATCCGTTAACATAACAAAACTGCTTTGGCAGGAGAGTTCTTTAAAAACAAAGGAATTATATCTATCATGGAAGCTTACATTCGTCCACTTTTTTTCGCGTCTCAAATAATTAATAAATCTTAATTTAACTCTGTTTATTCCAAAGCTTTTCTTTTGAAAGACAATGCCTTGAGGGATTTTCGAAATCTTCAAATTCCACAATCACGTACGTAATATTTACATTTTGGTCAGGAATAGTTTGAAATTTGTTTTTCGTCTGACTAAAAAAGAAAAAATCTTTCTCCGTAAACTATATCTCTGTTTATATAGAGAACGATTTTTCTTGCAGAATAATAAAAAAAAATGTCAATACTGGCTATACTTCTTTCTCTGCCTTATTATTTACTAAAGCTGAGCTCTTTTTCTCAAATTTTTACTTTAAGCAATTCCTATGGGATTCTTCTTTGATCAACTCCTTCGAACTCATTTATGTTGAGCACTGAAAAACAGACTCCCAAATATGTAATTTTTGCTCTGTCTTAATTTAACAATAAGAAGGCGTATGTCTTGAAAGTATTTTTCCCATTGATTTCAAAACTTCTGTTTCTATGCTTTAGTAAACTGTTTCGTCTCTGAGTAACTACTCCTGTCTATTCTTCTTGTTATTTAATCTGAGTTAAAAACGAGGTTTCTCTCTGTTTCTACCTATCTCACTTTTCCTCTAACCTTTTTCCCTTCCAAGGTTCTGATACACATTAAAAGTACGATTTAAAGAGTTCTTTTTAATTCTTCTAATCTTATCTCTGATCGACAGTTAGGAATGTTCTGCTAATTTTGCTTTTCCTTTCTGACTATCACTCTTTTGTCCTTTGTGAATTTTTTGTTGTTGAGTTAGATTCATCGAAATTATTTGATTTCTAAACGTCATTCATTTGGTATCCATCCTTCTTGTTATACTATTATCTCTAATTTTCTATCAGGTAGCTTTATAGCAGCTTCTGTCTTTAAATAACTACAATTCATCTCGTAAAAACTATGTCTTTGGGATTTTATTCTAATCTCATTCTACTTTCATCGCTTATAAATAATTATGCAAAAAATTTGATCTAAAACTTACTTTCAACTTTAATCTCCGATAATCAAACAACCTTCACAACAGGAAATGGAAACTGTTAGGAGTGTAGCCTTGGAATAACTGAACTCTGATTTTTTAACATATTTCTAATTTTGGCACGGAAAACGTTGTTTTTTTTTTTAAATACCTCAAAAATTCAGTTTATTTATGTATTTGGCAAACACTTCCTCATAATGATAATGTCTTTTTCGAAAAAATACACAATTCAAACCTTCGTTGTTCCTTTTCATTCTTGGTGTTTCCTTTAATTTCTAGAGGTTTTCCTTGGAAAGGTATTCTTATCTCATAATTTCCTCATAATGATAATGTCTTTTTCGAAAAATTACACAGTTCAAACCTTCGTTGTTCCTTTTCATTCTTGGTGTTTCCTTTAATTTCTAGAGATTTTCCTTGGAAAGGTATTCTTATCTCATAATTTCCTCATAATGATAATGTCTTTTTCGAAAAAATACACAATTCAAACCTTCGTTGTTCCTTTTCATTCTTGGTGTTTCCTTTAATTTCTAGAGATTTTCCTTGGAAAGGTATTCTTAAATCTTTAATTAAACAAGCTTTTAAAAGGTTGGGGTATTCTGAGACCCTTTCGGGATTTCTTCTCATTACTGCAATTTATTTGTCTGCATGGTATGTCGTCTATCCCTACGTGGAGTAATAGTCACGTTCTACTAGCATAACTTTTATAGGGGATTTTGTCTTATTAACTCATAATCATTCACAAATTATTTCCATCCCCTTTCTATCCACTGAATTGCTGCATCACTCTCATTATAGTTTTGATATTTCAGTAGACATTTCACTTCTGCAATTCTTAATTGCGTACATCGTCCTTTGAGGTGGGCTCGTACGGTTCGTCTTTCTAAGTTCCTACCAATTTCCGCCCTTCTTTGACCCCAATTCCAACCATTTTGCCAAATACATGTCATCTACTAGACGCACTTCTTTCTTCAATTTTCTATAATACACTTGCGAGGGCCTTGTATCGGGATTAATTTTCCAAAATACACTATATTTACTTTCAAGGGCCTTGTATAGGGAGAATTTCAATCCTTAATTTTGAATGTATGCTTGGATTTATCTTTCTCTAATTCTTTTCTAATAGGCCCCTGGAGTTTCTCAATGAAAAGTATCATAAAATAAAAATAAAGAAATTCTGTATTTATTGTAATGCACTTACCTGTGTACAACGAAATTTGAAACGAATTAGGAAGAAAGTTCCGGAAAGCTGTTTGAAAAATAAAAATAAAAGATCGTGCCATAATTTAAACACATTTGTTTGATTTTACATTTTAAAAGGTTTTATTCTTTTTTATAACAACGAAATAAAAAATTCAGAACTGCCTTTCAGTTGAACAGAATAAGGAAATTAAATAAATAAATAAAAAACAAAACAAACAAAAAAAAACTAAATCATTGTGATGATGGAGAGAGAGAGAGAGAGAGAGAGAGAGAGAGAGAGAGAAGAGAGAGAGAGAGAGAGAGAGAGAGAGAGAGAGAGAGAGAGAGAGAGAGAGAGAGAGAGAGAGAGAGAGAGAGAGAGAGAGAGAGAGAGAGAGAGAGAGAGAGAGAGAGAGAGAGAGAGAGAGAGAGAGAGAGAGAGAGAGAGAGAGAGAGAGAGAGAGAGAGAGAGAGAGAGAGAGAGAGAGAGAGAGAGAGAGAGAGAGAGAGAGGAAAGAGAGAGAGAGAGAGAGAGAGAAGAGAGAGAGAGAGAGAAGAGAAAGAGAAAAAGAGAAAAAGAGAGAAAGAGAGAGAGAGAGAGCTCTGATGGGAAAGAACAGTTGCAGCGCAACATTAAAAGTTATGAGTCTCAAATGGAGTTGCTTATTATTATTATTATTATTATTATTATTATTATTATTATTATTATTTATTATTATTATTATTATTATTAAGTAATAATAAAAACAACGCTGTTGTTGTTGCGGCTTTTTTTGATATTTCTATTAATATGTTGAAAACTATCTTTATTATTATCATTTTTATCTTATTAAAATTATTATTTAATTTAATTTTATATTTTAATTCATTTATAAAAAAGAAATGCATAGTTTATTATTATTATTATATTATTATTATTATTATTATTATTATTATTATTATTATATTATTATTATTATTATTATTATTATTATTATTATTATTAATTATTATTATTATTATTATTATTATTATTATTATTATTATTATTATTATTATTTTTTTATTTTTTATTAGTAAGGTATTAGTTGTTTCTGTAGTTATTACTATTATTAGTACTA